>CAUYQG010119497.1:0-16355 GCA_963574415.1 Tarsius wallacei | reverse complement strand
TTAACCAATCGAGGATTAAGAACATTAAAAAACAATAAAATATTATTTAAAAAACAATACAGTACAATAGCTATTTACATGACATTTACATTGTATTAGGTATTACAAGTAATCTAGAGATGATTTTTTTTTTTTTTTTTTTTTTTTAGTTTGAGTCTCACTGTCGCCCAGACTGGAGTGCAGTGGCCGCTCCCGGCCACCGCAGCCTCGACCTGCTGAACTCCGGCGATCCTTCCACCTCAGCCTTCCAAGTAGCTGGAACTACAGGCGTGCGCTACCACGCTCGGCTAATTTTTTGATTTATTGTAGAGATGAGATCTCGCCAAGTTGCCCAGGCTGGTCTCGAACCCACAGGCTCAGGCAATCCACTCACCTCAGCCGCCCCAGGCGCGGGATTACAGGCTGAGCCAACGAGCCCGGCTAGAGATGATTTTAACAGGTTGTATGTAGGCTATATGCAAATACTCCCCCATTTTATGTATGTACGTATATATTTAAATTTTGATGTATTTAAGTTTTGATACAAATAGTTTTTGGCCTAGTCTTTCAGTATACTCACCACTCCCACTTGTGTGTATTGTACCCAATAGGTGATTATTTTTTGTCCCTCCTCTTCTCCCCCCTTCCACTTCTGAGTACCCAGTGTCTATTATGCCATTCTCTATGTCTTTGCAGATCCTTAGTTTTGCTCCCACGTATAAGTGAGAACATGCGGACTTTGGTTTTGTTTCCCGAGTCAGCTTGCTTAGGATGATGTTCTCCAGTTCCATTCAAGTTGCTGCAAAAGACATTATTTATTTATTTTTGATAGCAGAATCATATTTCATAGTGTATAGGTAGCCCATTTTCATCAACCACTGATTGGTTGATGGGTGTTTAGTCTGGTTCTACATCTTTGCAATTGTGAACTGTGCTGTGATGGACATGCAAGTGCAGGTGTCTTTTTTATATAATGGCCTCTGTTCCTTAGGGTAGACACCTAGCAGTGAGACAGCTGGATCAAATGATAGATCTACTTTTAAATCTTTGATGAGTATTATATTGCTTTCAATAGAGGGTATACTAATTTATACTCCCACCAACAGTGTATATATAGCATTCCCTTTTCTCTGCATTCACACCAGCATCTACTGTTTTTTTATTTTATTATTTTTTCTAATCCATATTTTTTATTTTAAAATTGTGGGGTACAGTTAAGCGTTAGGTATACAAATATGCATTGTGTAGGTACCCTTGTTGATGAGGTGTGCCCCCCCGTCCCCAGAAAAATATTGACTACTGTTAATCCCACCTTCCTACCCCTCCCTGCCCACCCCCATAGTTTCCCACCAATGTCAATCCTTTTTTTATAGTAACTTTGGCTTTTTAATAGTAAGCTTTAGTAGGAGCAGCTGCTTAGGCACTAAGACTTTATACCATTTGGACCCATATTGTTCTTAACTGGCTGTGATAACAAATTTACTATTATTGGGAATTCAGATATTGGCCAATCTTTTCTATTCTCTTTCTCAATGACTAGCATTGTTAGTACTCTAGATAAATTTTTTGGAGGCTATTCTAAGAAAGAAGTTTGGGAAATATTTTTAGCTGGATATTTTTGTGTTTGGGAGTGCAGATTTCATCTACCTTCAGGTAACGGTTGATTCTCATTTATATGAGCTATCTCTCATAGTCATGAGTAAAGATGCAAAATCCTCAATCTTAGACAGTTTGCATTCTCTCTTGTTTATTTCTACCCCTCCCCCTGCCCCCCACCTTCTTTCATTGTCAAGGACATTTTTTTCTATGGAGTCCTTGCCTTTTTCTAGAATGGAAAGTACTGCTACAAGAATGGGAACTGCCACCATGGCATCCTTTTTGATGATTTATGTTTTCAGTACCATTTACTCCTTGCATACATCATTTAATTTTTCTTGCCTTCCAGAGTCATCTCCTTTACGATGTCCCATACTAGTCAAAGCTATCTGAAGAATTTCATCATCAATGATTCATATCATAAAAAATTTTCATAATGTTTCTGAAAATTCAGTGATGATTTGTTTGATGGTAGAGAAAAAAACTAACACAGGCTAAAGCAATGTTCTGCTGTTCTATTTTAGGAACACTCTCTCTGACTCAGTGAAAACAGACCTCAACACCTCACACAAAGTCTAGAATCCAACAAGACTGTACAAAAAGGTGTTTGATACCTTTTCTCTATAATTTTTGTGTTTTCCAGTTTGTATTTTTCAAAAGTTTTATTCCTTTGAAAAAGTATCCAAGTGGTTTGGAGATATTTAACATTTGGCTATTTGATGTAGAGTTATTTCAAGTCAACTACTCATACTTCTGTTAAAATTTTTAATATGGCTTTCTCTAAAATTAGCCAATTTCTTATATTTAGGATCATAGCATCTTCTGAAACCTGTTTTCTTTATTGTTTCATGTACTTGCAGAATTGTCATTTCCTCTCCAGATGAAATATTATTTTCAGGAGCCATAAAAGAAAAAAAAATTTTACATCTGAATTAAGTGCCCTCTTAATCTTCAGAGCAACATGTATCTATATCATGCTATTATGTTCCTGTGAAATGGCAGCATCTTATTTTTATGCTTTTCGTGTCTTCATTTAGAAAAGCTATCCTATTGTGACATAGAATGAGCTTACACCAGAAATTCCTATAAAATTTTAAATGAAGGTAAAAGTGTCTATCATGAAACTTTAGCAATATTTAAATGGTAACTTGAAGTTGTTTAAACAACTCAGATCAAACATCTCTTACAGCTCTAGCTGAAGAACACTAACAACGGGAAAAAGCAAGAATTCTGCAAGCTTGATTACTTTACTACTTCTATAATCCGTTTTGAACCAACACAGAGTAGAAATGCTTGGACTTTTTAAAAAATTAAAAACTTGTACTATTTTTTATTTTAATAAACTTCAGGATCAAAATTATCCCAAACTGGTTCTTTTAAAACTTAATTTTCTTCTATCATTTTTAGTAAACCTTATGGTCAAAAATTATTTAAAGCCATTATATTCCAAAAAATGGTCACTTCAATATCTGGAGCCTTTTGTACAAAAATCAAAGATTTTCTTTATATCTGAGTAATTTAATCACCAGAGTAGCTCAATCCTACCAGAGAGTTCTGGCCTGGGGGTGCTATTATGTCTAGTCTCAGTTGACAGTTTACAGTACTTTTAATAAACCTTTGTGCCATTTTCCCCTCTATAACAAATTTCTGTCCCCAAATGACTTCAACTTGGTCCCCAGTGTTCTAGAACAAGTTTCATGAGATCCTCTTGAGTTTGTTTTAAACATACTAAATTTGGGCTGACTAGAGTGTATACAAGTGGAAATGTCTAAAAGACTGGGTCCTCTGAGAAGTGGTCACCAAGACAGAATTTTAAGTAATTATTATGGAAGTGCCTGTGAAAAATAAAGATAAAGGAGGAGTCCACAGGGAATTCCACAGATACATGTGTGACACCTATGAAAAGAGAGAGGGAAGAGAGGAGGATTGGGTAGGAAGAGCCTCAGACTACTGTGCAGTTGTAAGCAAGTTTTGGATTGGCCAGTCGGACACTCAGAAGAAAGATTGTCCACTAGAGGAGTCCTGCATTGAGTAGGAGCGGCCCAGCACAAGTATTCCTGGTGCGTTTGGTCACTGGCAGGGAGCATCCAGGGAAGATGTGACTGCTGTGTGAATTATGAGATATGCTGAAGTTGAAGATTGTCAGCTAACTATACTTTTTGTAGCAGGTTCTTGCTTGAAGCAGAATCTGAGCAGTGAACCTCCATGGCTACTACAAGGGCATATGGAACTCAGTTTAAAGTTTAATGGCTCATATGGAAGGTCAATTTCTAGTTCTCTTAGGAATCACCATACTGTTTTCCAAAGAGGTTGAACTAGTTTGTATTCCCACCAGTAGTGCAAAATTGTTCTCTTTTCTTCACATCCTTGCCAGCATCTGTTGTTTTTTGTTTTATTAATGATGGTCATTCTTACTGGAGTTAGGTGGTATCTCAATATGGTTTTGATTTGCATTTCTCTGATGATTAGTAAAGCTGGGCATTTTTTTCATGTGTCTGTTGGCTGCTTATATGTCTTTTTTTGAGAAGTGTCTATTCATGTTTTCTGCCCACTTTTTTTTTTTAACATATTTTTTATTTTAAAATTGTGGGGTAGAGTTAAGGGTTAGGTATACAAATATGCATTGTGCAGGTACCCGTGTTGATGAGGGGTGCCCCCCCCCACCCCCCATCCCCAGACAGATATGACCCAGCAATCTCCCTTCTGGGAATATACCTGGAAGAATTTAAATCACTACAAAAAAGATACCTGCACATGCATATTTATTGCAGCATTGTTCACAATAGTGAAAACATGGAACCAACCATGCTACCCATCGAAAGAGGACTGGATTAAAAAATGTGGTACATATTCATGATGGAATATCATGCAGCCATATAGAAAGACAAAATTATGAACTTCACAGCAACTTGGATGGACTTAGAGTCTATAATACTGAGTGATCTATCACAGAAACAAAGAACTGAGTATCACAAGTTCTTACTCATAAGTGGACGTTGAACAATTATCATAATACTGTAAGAAAAGGATTGTCAGTAATGGGAAATTGCTGGGGGAGTGGGTGGGATTAGCAGTAGTGGGATTCTGCAATGGGGTGGGGGGGGCACACCTCATCAACAAGGTACCTGCATAATGAACATTTGTATACTTAACCCTGACTTGTATACCACATCTTTAAAGTAAAAAATTAAATTTTTAAAAGATAATCAATCATTGAAAATGTAAAAAATAATAATAAAACAAATAAAGTTTAATGGTTTAATAGCTGGTAATGCATTACTTTTAGGAAGGAAACATTTTGATTTGGAAAAATACTTGAATAAGCCCATTGATGTAAAAAGGATGTTTACAGAAGCCCAACCCCTACAAATAATAGCTAAGGTGCTGTGCATGAAAAAAAATCCTTTTATTATTTACTTAGCAAATATTTAGTGAGGGCTTATAGTGTGTCAGGTATTGTGAAGATAAAGCAGTAATAAAAATAGATTATAGTTCCTTCCTTTGCAAGGTTTACATTTTAGAGTATAGAGAAAGACGGTAAACAAATACATGTGCAAGTTGAATAGACTATCAGAAGATAAGTGCTATGTAAAAAAAATAAAGCAGGGAAGGTGGATGGGCACTTTGGAGGTGAAGGGTTGCTGTCATAGAAATGATGTTTGGGAAGGTTTCACTGGCAATTAGGGAGAAACCTGGAGAAGATGGCAGAACTAGCCACATTGATAACTGGAGGGAGCATGTTCTAAGCAGAAGGGAAGAAGACTCTGGGGAGGAATGTTCCAGAAGAGCAAGGAGGCCTCTGACTGGAGTTGTTGAACAAAATGGAGATGGTAGCAGAAAGTTTTAAGAGTTTCTAGGGGGACCAGGTCACATTGCAAAGGACACATTGCAAAGACATTGGCTTTTACTCAGAGCATGATGAGATGCTGTTAAAAGATTATGAGCAGAAGAGTGGCACAAACAGACATGTTTTCAAAGGAGCCTTCTGACAGCTGTGTTAAAAATGGGCAACAGTAGGGCAAAGTGGAAGCAGAGAGATGTTAGGAGACTACTTCCATAATCCAGGTGAAAAAAATGTGAGGAATTAGTTTTTCTCCTAAGATGAAAAGGACAGAGATGGGAGAGAAAAGGGGAGTTGATAGAGGAGGTCTAAGGAAAGGGGTTGTAGTGGAGACATGGCTAGTGAAATTTCCCATTGTTGTCTGAATAGTGAACACTTTAAGAAGGTGGCTATCAAATATAACCTTTGAAATTGTTGTCATGTTTCTGTTTTTGCTTCAGATTTCCAGTCAGGAGAGAGAGAGCATGTGAGAGGGGGTTTGCCTGTGTGTATGTGTAGATAGATAGGTAGGTTTATCTATTGATGTTGATATAGATCTATTCTCTATCATTTATCTATCTATCTATCTATCTTATCTAGCATCTATCTATAATTTTTTTCTTCAAGAAAGAATGGGTCTGAGTGTTACAGCTGGGTTGGCATGGTAACAGAAGCTTAAAATCAAACATGATCAGGAGAATAGAAACCATGGAGGTCAACAGAAGTCTTCGGAGAAGGTTTAAACCTTGAAATTGGGATTTGACGTAAGACCATAAACATAATTAAATACATCAGCAGGCATAAAAACAAAAACCACATTATATCATTAGATGCAGAAAAAGTTTTTGATGAAACCCAGCACCCCTTCCTGATAAAAACCCTCGAACAGCTAGGCATAAATGGAACATACCTCAGAATAATAAGAGCCATCTATGAGAAACCCACAGCCTGCATACTGCTAAACAGACAGAATTGGAACCATTTTCTCTGAAAACTGGAACAAGACAAGGATGCCCACTCTCACCCCTCCTGTTCAACATAGCCAAAAAACCATCAAGAGAGCAGGGAAACAGCCCACAGACTGGGAAAAAATATTTGTCAACTCTATGTCTGACAAAGGCCTAACATCTAAGATCTACAAGAAACTCAAATGTGCTGAAAAGAAAAAAACAAGCAGCCCCTTACAAAGTGGGCAAAAGATATGAATAGACAGTTCTCAAAAGAAGACATACGAGCAGCCAACAGATACATGAAAAAATGTTCAGACTCACTAGTCATCAAAGAAATGCAAATTAAAACTGCACTGAGATACCACTTAACTCCAATCAGAATGACCATCATGAATAACACAAAAAATAACAGATGTTGGAGAGGATGTGGCAAAAAGGAAACACTTCTACACTGTTGGTGGGAGCGTAAACTACTACAGCCTCTGTGGAAATCAGTGTGGTGATTCCTAAAAGTTCTTAAAATCGACTTTCCTTATGACCCTGCAATCCCCCTACTGAGAATATACCCAGAAGAACTCAAATCACTCTATAAAAAAGATACCTGTACACGTATGTTTATCACAGCATTGTTCACAATAGCAAGAACATGGAACCAACCATGCTGCCCATCAAAAGAGGATTTGGATTAAAAAAAGTGGTACATGTACACAATGGAATATCACGCAGCCATAAAGAAGAGGAATATCACGAACTTCGCAGCAACCTGGATGGACTTAGAGTCTATAATACTGAGTGATTTTTCACAGAAACAAAGAACTGAGTATCACATGTGCTCACTCATAAGTGGACCTTGAACAACTACCATAATACTATAAGAAAAGGATTGACAGTAGTGGGAAACTTCCGGGGGGGAGGGGGCTGGGGAGGTGGGACTGACTGTAGTAGAAATCTGCCTGGGAAAGGGGGAGAATACCTCATCAACAAGGATAACTGCTCAGTGAATATTTGTATACCTAACCCTGAATTGTATTCCACAATTTTAAAATTAAAAAATTTAAAAGTTAAAAAAAAGAAAGAAATTGGGATTTGAACAAATTGTATCTAGATTGCAAGAGGTCTGAAAACTCCATCTGACTTCTGACTTAAGGCAAAGCTAGAGGTATAAAACTTTGAACTCCTCCTTATAGAGATGACAAATAATAAAGGGACTCTTGGAGGAAAGACATCAGAGAAGAAAGGTATGTACTTAATGAATTATTTCAGAATGAAGAAAGAGGTGATCAATTTGGTAAAGGCAGTGAACGACTAAGTGATAGGTGCAAACTCATTTAGTACATTGTGGCAGAGTCTGCTGGTTTCCTACCCAAATCTATATTTCTACTTTATATTTACAGAACCCTAATGTTTATTAGACGGCTAAAATACTTTATTTTATATCCTCCTTTTACAGCAAGACTTGTCTTAGTTCTGGCCACTGAGATGTAAGTAGAAGATGTTGGATGGCAGAATTGGAAGGAGCTTGAAATATGAGCAGATGCTTTGGATGAGTCTTTTTTATTTCCCCTTCCTCTTTTCTGTCTCCAAGAAATTGAATATACAATAATGGCTGGAGCTTCTGCAGTTATTTTGGACTATTAAAAGTGCTTTGAAAGGACTGTAACTGCTAGAATCATGGAACAACAACAACAACAACAATAGGAAAAATCCTGGCCTTCCTATCTTAAGACTTCTTTTGTATGAAAGAAAAAGAAAATTATCTCTTATTTAAGTCACAGTGTAGGCTTTCTGCCTATTCCAATATCTGCCATGTGATAATTGCAGCTATCATTTATTGAGCCCTATTATATTTTAGGGTGCTAAGAACTTTATATTATTAGCTCAATTAGCCATCACAGCAATCCTATGCCATAGGTGCTCTTATTTACACTAATTTAAAGATGAGAAAAATTAAACTTAGAAGAGTCACATAAATTGCCTAAGATCGTATAGTTGATGTGGAGCAGAAATGAGCTTCAAATTGTTTGTTTGATTTTAGAACTTTAGATCTTGGATATTGTCTACTCCAGCATGCTGGCAGGTGGGGATAAAATTTAATTGAGGTTCTGAGGGTCTTACTTGAAACTGCTATGTTTCTCTAAACTCAACACTTTATCATTGACCAAGTGTACTTCTCAGGCCTATCTTTTCTCAAACACTGTTCTGACAAATCCCAGCCTCACCCAAGACTTCATTCTGCTGAAGCCATGCTGTGGTTCAGCATGACTTTCAAATCTTGCCACAATCTGCTTCATTCAGTTCTCTATGATAACAATCCCTAGGGAGGGGAAGAGCTATGCTCTCAGAGGGTAGGTCTTTGTTCAAAATTGAAATGAGGTAGCAGGTAGCCTAAAGTTATGACTGACTTCTAGTCTCAGACTCATTATGGTTGTCCTGATGCTCTCTCAGATTCACTAAAATGTTTTTCCTTTGAGAACAAAGCTTCCAGAAACTCAAAACTAACTCTACTAACTCGTGACCTAAAGTAAACAGTTACCTGCTAACTTCCTGGTTAGTTTTCAAGTAGCTTGGCAGAGCTTTCTTGCTGTTAGCTATGAGGTTGCTACAGAGAATTAATTATTCTGGAAAGCTAAGCCTATTTCAACAGAAACTGCTTCATTTAAAAAAATCTGTCTTTTGAAAGTTTCTAATAACCATTAAGAACCCATTAGCAAAATTGTAAGGAAAATAAGAGCATAAGACTAGTAAAGACATCATTCCCGTCATTCTTGCTGAAGATACAGCAATATTCATTAGCTTATGTAGATGTTTTTGTTTTACAATTAATTTAGATTGCAAAGATAAAGATCATCAAATCTTTTTAATTATGTGTGTTTGGAAATGGAGTGTGAGAGGGTAGGTATGAATGGAAAGGGTCATTTAAATATTTTATTAAAATTGCATAAATATTTACCATTTATTGAATGCCTATTAGGTGTCAAATGCCACATGGGTACTTTACTTCTCTCATTTAATGCCATCCTTGCTCCAGCCCCTATGAGGTAGAGCACAATTTGTAAATATGATGATATTCAAGACATCGAGTGAATTGCAAAGGTCACACAGTGGGAATTTATGTATGGGTCTGTCTCCAAAGTGCATGCTCTTTCAGTTTTATAATTCTGTGACAAATGTGTTCAGTGCTTTGGGATATTTTGACAGAAGTCTGCTTTATAGAACTTTAGGAATACTAAAAACTCAAGTGCCACTAGTAAATAACTCTCGATCCCTGATAATGATCTGCTTTGAAGTGTCCAGATACCACGTCCTTTTCTTTCCTGACTATTTCATACATGGCAGAAGAGTGAATATAGTTAATTAATTTTATTTCATTATTAATTGCCTTGGCAAAAGTTTAGGCAAAGAAGGAAATTAAAATTACTGATTGAAATGAACTTTATTTTTCAATTTCATTTAATGGCACGTTATTTTTCTTCATGATTTCTTTTTTTTTTTTTTAAACCGGCATCTCACTCTGTCACCCAGACTGGAGTGCAATGGTGCAATCATGGCTCACTGCAGCCTCGACCTCTCAGACTCAGGTAATCCTTCTGCCTCAGCCTCCTGAGTAGCTGGGACTATAGGTGCATGCCACCATGACTGGCTCATTTTTTGTTTTTGTTTTTGTAGAGATGAGGTCTTGCTATGTTGCCTAGGCTGGTCTTGAACTCTGGGCTCAAAACATTCTCTCTCCTTGCCTCCCAAAGGACTGGGATTATAGGCATAAGCCTGACCATACCCAGCCTCCCCAGGATTTCTTGAATTGACTTTAGTTTTAAAAAACAACCTTACATTGTTCTCATTTAACAAGTGAATACAATATTGTTTTTACAATAGCTTATATTTGCTTATAGTGGTTTATAATTACCCTGATGGTCACACGAAGAAAGAAAGTACAGTCGTGTGCTGCAGAAAGATATTTTGGTCAATGATATTGCACATATCACAGTGATCTCATAAGATTATAATACCATACTTTTACTGGACATTTTCTATGTTTAGATATATTTAGAAGCACAAATACCATTGTGCCGAATTGTCCTAGGAGCCATAGGTTAGCACATATAGCTTAAGTGTGTAGTAGACTATACCACCTGGGTTTGTGTAAGCACACTCTATAATGGTTGCACAAGAAATATATTGCCTAGTAAAACACATCTCTCAGAATGTATCCCCCTCATTAAACAATACATGACTAGAAATCCTAAAGCAACCAAGTCCATTGTTAGTTTGAGGAGGGCCAAGAGCTGCAAAATAGAAACCTTGATTCTGAGCTTAGTGTGGTAGGATCTCAACTGAGGTTTATCTTGGTATACTTGATAGCTGACCTGGCTATGTATACAGTTGATGCTCAAAATTTTTAGCAGCAGCCATAAGATTCTATCACCATTAGCAGTCACCTACATAACGTAGTATATTCTAACGTTTCTGCTAAACAGATATTTGTCATTTGCTAAATTTTACATAAAAACAAAGCAACACCAACTATTTTGGTAGCTATGAAATGTATACCCTTATTGGCTGTCCTCTTTGGCCCTCTGAATGGAATTAATCACAAATTAATATTTGATTTCCATTTTAGTGTATTTTTCCAGCTAATGCAGTCTGAAGAAAGCAATAATCAGACTCTTGAGTTTTTCTCTCTGTACATTTAAATACTTTTTTTCAGTTTTCATTATGGGTTGTATATTGACTATAAGTTATTACCATCAGGAAATTATACAATAAATTGTGGATATAGAGCATTTGTTTCTTTGAAAGCATATAAAGTAAAGAGAAAATATTTAAGTATTTACAAAGTGTTTGACAAAATTAAATAGTCCTATTACCACTAACTTATTGCTGGTGCAATATGTGGGTAAACACGTAGAAAAAGGAGAGTTTATCTACAGACTCAGACTTCTGGGCTCGTCCATTTTCACACAGTGGAAAAAGTTTTCCTAGAGTTGAGGGATAAACAAGAATCATGTACTTCCATTGCAAAATACAAATTTGTTTGATGGTATAATTTTGCCTGGATTTTCTTTGATTTGGGAAGAATTACTTGCCAGACTTGTTTATTATGCAAATAGAGGAGACATCTGTAGCCTCTGCTCTAAGATTCGGTTGCAACAAGTTTTGGGGAAGGGCACTTAAGTTGCTCTTCCCTGAAATACCAGGTTTGAGGAGGATGGTCACAAGGGAGAAAACGAATGTTTGCACAAGGAGTCTTAGTTCCTTCTCCCCAGGATTTGAAACTGAGAATATTAGGGTAACCTCAGTCAAGGTCCAGGGGCAAGGACAGGATATTAGGCTCAAGAAATAAACAACCTTTAGGAAAGATAGAGTCCTGGCTAGCCAGGCCTAACATTAAAGACCGAAGGTCTGTGAAAGAGAATGGATTACAACACTGTGTGTGTGGCTAAGGAGCATGGTGGTTCTCAAACTTTGGCCTGCATCAAAATCTCCTGGAGGAATTGGTAAACACATGTTATGGGCCTCACACCTAGAGTTTCTTATTCAACAGATCTAGGGAGATGTCTAGGAATCTGCATTTTTCTGGGTGATGTTACTGCTGCTGGTTCGAGGACTACACTCTGAAAATCATTCCCCCTAGCACATTGATAAGCTTTATGTTAGGCTGAGTGAGTTCCTGTGAACCCACACTACTGTGATGTTTATGTGTGAGAAATTGTGGAGCTTTGTCGGAAACTGGCCCAGAAAGAGCATTGCTGGCAGAGTGGGCAACTTCTTTTTGACTGAGCTTGATGTGGCTGTTGTTGCTGTGCCATGATGCATGGAAAGCAATGGCAAGGAGACATTCCTCCTAATCTCTCTCTATGTAGAATTTGGAAGCAAGACTGACTAGCCACCCTATTCTGACAGTCCTGGACTTTCTGAATATTCATATTGCCCATTTGAAAATTAAGACAATAGCCGGGCTCTGTGGCTCAGCCTATAATCAGCAGTTTGGGAAGCCGAGGTGAGTAGATTGCCTGAGCCCGCGGGTTCGAGACCCTCCAGGACAACTTGGCAAGACCTCATCTCTACAATAAATAAAAAAAAAAATTAGCTGGGCGTGGTAGCATGTGCCTGTAGTTCTGGCTACTTGGAAGACTGAGGCGGAAGGATCGTGGGAGCCCAGCAGGTCAAGGCTGCGGTGGTCAGGACGTGCCACTGCACTCTAGTCTGGGCGATGGAGTGAGACTCCAACTCAAAAAAAAAAAAGAAAGAAAATTAAGACAATAATAATGCATGTGCTTTTCTTATTATTATATTAGGCAGTTTACAGTGAATTCATAGACGATATCCATACATTTTTATTAACACTAAGTACTTTTTACTCTATAATTAACCCACACAAACAATAATTCCATAAAGCGTAGACAGAATCGTTGTAAAATATATTGAGCAAAAAATGGGAATGCTTTGAGGAGTTACATGTTTTCCCCTCATTCCATCTGAATGTGATTTATTTATACTTCATGTCAGAAAGATAGCAATAAGTTTAATGTTTCAAGTTTCACAAAAGGAATATTACATAGCCAGTGGAAAAGGGGAAATGAAGCAAAACAGAATACCCCCCAGACACTGATTTGCTGTTTCTTTAAAAAAAGTTCTACTAAAGAAAAAAAAATGTCTTGTGGTTGTAGAGTGAGTGGGAGTGTGCATGCTGGAGTTAGGGAGGCTGCTAATGGAAATAGATCAGGCAAGCCACCACTCATTTATTCTTCCAAGACACCATAAATCCCCCTTTAAGGCAAACTTTGGCGACATTGCAGGTTCAGTTCCAGACTACTGCAATAAAGCAAATGTCACAATAAAGTGAATCATACATTTTCTTTTTGATTTCCCAGTGCATATCAAAATTATTTTTACACATACTGTAGTCTATTACGCGTAGTATTAACTATTAAGTGTAGACTATTAAGTGTAGTATTATGTCTAAAAAATGCACATACCTTAATTAAGGAATACTTTATTCCTAAAAATGCTAAGGATCATCTGAGCCTTCAGCAAGTTGTTATCTTTTCGTTGGTGGAGAGCCTTGCTTCCATGCTGAGAGTGGCTGACTGATCAGGGTGATGATTGTTGAGGGTTGGGATGACTGTAGCAAATTCTTAAAATAAGAGAACAAAGAAGTTGGCCACATTAGTTGATTCTTTCTTCCACAAAAGATTTATCTGCGGAGAGTAGTGGATTAATGTGGCTGATGTGAAGCAGATAGAGTGTGTTTCTCCTACAGAGTAAACTAAGACAGAGAGGGTTTCTGCAGCACCCAGTGAGGAACGGGACCAGCAACATGCCCCATGCCTCATCAAAGTTGTGATAATAACCACATAGTGCAAAGTAGACAAGAATCAATCATCCTGGGCTGGAACTAGCTAGACTCTCCTCTGGATTATGGCACAGACCACCAGAAGCTTCTGCCTGCAGTGGAGAAGGCCAGTGAGGGGAATTGAGAAGTTCTGTGCTCCGGTCATGGATGTAGGGGGGCTGGCTAAGCCTTGCAGGACTCCAGTCCCACATGGGAAATTGCCTTACCCACAACCATGCTCTGCCTGTGTGGAGTGGTGCAGGGGGTAAAAAAAAGTCCTGAGCAGCTCCTGATGCCATATCCTAGGAACTCAACCTTTACTGGTGGCTACTTTCTAGCTGGCCTAGGAGGGGATGGGCCCCAAGGGCAAACTCCTTGGGCAGTAGACAGTTCCTGGCTTGGATGGGCTGCTAAGAGAACACCCAAGGCCCTGAGACCCAGTGCACTTGACACCTGGAACACAGATTGCCTAAGGCTAAGTCAGGGAGCCAGATGGGACTCATTGCCATAGCAACCTCTCACTCCCTGTGTAAACTCTTTAGTACCCCCCCCCCCATGCACAGCAGCATTACCCTGGTGGCCAGGCACTCCTTCCTAAACCCCACTGGAGTTGCCAAGAGTGCATACAGGTGGGGTGCCTGAACTCCTTTCCCCCCACACCCCCTAGAAGGCTCAAAACAGGGAGAAAGCTTGGGTAATCCCCAGAGCTCTGCCATCTGTCTAGGTTGGCTGGGCATTTTCTTGGAGCAACACCTGCCAAGGAGAAAGCTCACAGCCACCATCGCAGCTGGCTCTCTCCCCACAAGTGTCACCACCTGGCCAGAAGTCAACAGCACAGCCCATCACATCTGTTATAATACCTCAGCTTTGGGGAATACCTGATCCCAGACCCTAGCTAACACTGCTTTCCAAGCCACTCCAGCTACTCAGGACACTGAGCCAGTGTAGGCACCCAACACTGGACTGCCACAGCTGGCAATTGAGAAACTCACTACATCAAGTCTATAAATAACCAAGGGAATCCTACAGTGCCTATGTCAACCTCCTGCCAACTGCAAATAAGAAGTAATAGTCTACCCAAATGAAAAGGAACTAGAAAAATAATTCTGACAATATTAAAAAAAAGAGTTCTCCAACACCCCCCAAAAACCACACTAGATCTTTAGCAGTGGACCCTTACCAAAATTAAATCTTTGAAATTCCAAACATAGAATTCAAACAGTTGATTATAAAATTGCATAATGAGCTTCAGGAGAAAGTTGAAAACCAACATAAAGAAAACTTAAAAAACTATTCAGAGCACAAATAAAAAATTTTCCAAAGAGAGAGACACCTTAAAAGAAAAAACAAGCAGAAATTATGGAAATGAAGGAAGTACAAAATACAATGGAAATTTTAACAGTAGACTAGAACAAGCAGAAGAAAGGACCTCAGAACTTGAATACAAGGCATTTCGAATTAACCCAATCAGAGAACAAAAAGAAAAGAGCATCAAGAGAAGAATAAAGCCTGTAGGAAATGTGGGGTTATGCAAAATGTCCAAATTTAAGATTGACAGGTGTTTCTGAGGAAAAGGAGAAAGAAACAGGTATAGAAAACCTATTTGAGGGAATAGTGGAGGAAAACATCCCTGGTCTTACCAGAGATTTAACCATCCAGGTACAAGAAGGCCAAATAATCCAAAAAAGATTCATTGCAAAAAGATCATCCTCAAGACATAGTCATCAGGTTAAGGTGTCTATCTCTTTGGAGAATATTTCCTTGAGCTTCAACAAGTGGCTTAACTTCTTGAGCTCAGTTTCTGCATTTGAAAATGAGATAATATCTCCCTTTGCAGGGTTGCCACAAAGATTAAATAAGACAATTTTTGCAAAGTGCTTAACGTATAGTAGATATTCAACCAATCTGTTTATTATTTGTTTACAAAAAATAACAACTACATTATAGGAAAAAAGTGTAGAAAATAGAGAAAAAAGAAAAAGGTTGCCCTTAGTTCCACCATTTTAGCATAACAACATTTGGCATCTGGGTGTCTTCAGGGGTCCTGTCTTATTCATCTCTATAGTCCCCTCAGTGCCTAATTCAGTGTCTGGCACATAGTGGGGACTCAATCAATGTATTTTATTCAATCAACTTAGAAGGGAGAAGTAAATAAAGGGCAAACATATGCAGAGACCTTGACAGTTTGCAAAATCCATGTCTACAGTCACAATTATTGCTTACAACAGCCCTTTGAGGCTATTAGAATAGGCATTGTCAGTCCTCTGACTTTACTGAGGCAGAAATGGAGACTTAAAGAAGTACATGTGATTCACCTGAGTTCACACAGCCAGTAAATAAATGGCAAGACTGAGCTTCTGGCCCAAGGTTTCTAACGCCAAAGCCTGGACTTTTGTCTATTCCTCAATTTTGGGGCCTAGCCCTCCCTAAGAAGACTAAATTGCCATTCCTGCTCCCAGGGGTCTAATGTTTCCAGGGAAACTTCCCAACTGTTAGGTCTCTAAAAATGTTAGGTCAGTGGGCTGGTGTGCTGAGCCGGTGGCGCAGGTAAGATGCAAGGAATTGTACAGAAATTAGATTGGAAAACATGGCTTATTTAGAAAGTAGATTAGAGAGAGAGAGAGAGAGAAGGGTGGATTCACCTCCCCCACATTGGAGAGGGGTCCAAAGCTTACAG
>CAUYQG010119496.1:0-21769 GCA_963574415.1 Tarsius wallacei | reverse complement strand
TACCAGGCTGTTAATATTATTTTTAGCCTTATAGTAAAGTTTAAAATCTGGAAGTTTAAAACCTCCCACTTTGCTCCTTTTGCTGAGGATTGTTTTGACTATTCACACTCTTATTTGTTTCCATATGAATTTCTGTATTGTTTCCATGTCTGAGAAGAATGCATTGGTAATTTAATGGGTATTGCATTGAAGCTGTAGATTGCCTTGGGTAGGATGAACATCTTAAAAATTCCAATCCATGAGCATAAAATATTTTTCCATTTGTTTGTGTCACCTTTGATCTCTTTGAGCAGTGTTTTGTAGTATTTGTTGTAAATGTCTTTCTCTTCTTTGGTTAGGAAGATGCCGAGGTATTTCTTTCTTTTTTTTTTTTTTTTGGTAACTATTGTGAATGGGATTCTGAAAACCTTCAACTTTTCAGGTCACTTGAAATCTACATCATAATAAATTAACTAATCTGTATGAAAATAATAATCTGATTATTCTTCTAAGGGCTCTTTTATCCTCCCAATCTCTGTAGACTTTAATGCTAAATGCACCATTGTTGATTCTTACATAATATTTAAAGTATTTCCAAATAAGTATTTCCAAATGGTACAGTAAAAGTGAAAATCCCAAGTGAAAAAATAGAATTCATAATAAGCATTCAACTAGAATGTTTACTGAGAACTGGGAAAATTCTAACCAATATTAATTCACTAAAAATTGTACAAATTCCAGGGGAAATAGAGTGGAAAAGGAGAAGAAATTCAAATTTGGAAGATCTAAAATAACTTCACAAGTTCTACGACTAAGTAGCTGGCTGCAATGAACAAGGGTGACATGAAGGTGAACGCTTTCCACTGTAAAGTTATTATATGCAAGACACAGCTTTCATTATTATGTGTATGAGTATATATATATATATATATATATATATATATATATACACACATATATATATATGTTTTTTTCCTGTGGGAAAGAATTTTATGGTTTTTATGGAAATACCAAAGCATTCTGGTGATTTAGGATGTTGCTGTCCTGTTTCCCACCTAGTAGCAGAATACACAGATGTAAATGCTCATACGAGTTGATCGTATTAATGCTTGAGGACAGCATATAAACCCACTGTCTATTTCAGCGTCTATTTTTAGTATCTATGCAGTTTTATCCAAATAGGCTTGCATCCAAATGCCTCTTCTTTCTCCCCTTTTCTTTCACCTAAGCCAGTATAGGGTTGTACATATTCTGATCCCCAGAAGTGAGGTGATAATGGAGAAGTCCTGGAGCGAGGGTGGAGAAAGATTGATAAATTTCTGAATAAGCCCAATTGAAAAACAAATCTAGTTACATTTTATTCATTGTTGTAAATATTCATTAAACCAAATGAAGTTAATTTTTTTCTTTGAAAAATCAATGAGCACTTTGTAGTTTAACTGGGAATTTATTAGCCTCTGATGTGAGTCAAAGCATTCCTTTCTGTTCAAATATTTTAGATTTTTGTCATTTGAGTAGAGCTTTGCTGGGATGTATGTTCTATATGTGCAGGTATTATTGAAGTGGAAACTAGAAGCCAGGTCAAATGGGAACGGATGTCTTCTCTCCTACCAGTTTTCAGTTTCAAGTTCAATATCTGCACATACCAACTACAATCAGTGTTTTATTTAAATATGTAAATTTCTTAAATTTACACCAGTGAATTTTAGGAATGGAACCTTTATGGGATTTCTTTTCTTACTTGCTTCTCTGCTCCATTTTAAAACTCTCTTCCAAAGTTTTTCTTTTTTCCTCCCCCACGAGGCTTGAAATTCCAAAGTAATTCATGAGTGCAGCTAAAAAGAGATGCCTTTAACAGCTAATCTGCATTCTTGTTTTAGCACAATATTGATCTGACAGTAACAGTTTTGATAAGGTGCATTTTCTGCCTGGTGAAACAAAAAGCAATAAATTAGTTTTGAACTTTGTGATCTTGTATTATAAACAGTCTACAAAACATGTTATATTCAAATCAATTGTCAAAGTGAAGAAGGATTAATAATGTTGTACTATATAACCTTTTATATAACTGCAGCCTGAGGAAGGGAGCACTGTAAGATCTACTGACAAATTTCATTAGTGTAATTCTTTTTTTTTTTTTGATTCGTAGTCTCACTCTGTTGCCCAGGTTGGAGTGCAGTGGAACGCCCCCGGCCTCGACCTGCTGGGCTCAGGTGATCCTTCCGCCTCAGCCTTCCAAGTAGCTGAAATCACAGGCATGCACCACCATGCCTGAGTAATTTTTTGATTTATTGTAGAGATAAGGTCTTGCCAAGTGCCCAGGCTGATTTCAAACCCATGGGCTCAGGCAATCCTCTCTCCTCCGCCTCCCAAAGTGCTGGGATTACAGGTGTGAGCCACTGCGCCCAACTCATTATTGTAATTCTTAATAGAAGACCCTTTTCATTATTAAAACAGCTTAATATGTAGATTTGTTTATAGAACTTATTTTAATTTTCCTTGATATGATTGGGAGAGGAAGTTGAAAGCAGATCCAGAGAAGAAAATTATCCAAAATAATTTTTAATTATGAGGTAAATGGACAGAATAAATAGGAGAGATGCTGCTTTCAGGAGACATTACATTAGATTGCATTGACTATCTATTACTTGATTACTGATGATGTGTCTTTTGTCTGAAAATTTTAAAAATTTCTACAAATATAGTAATTTTCATGGGCCACAGGGTCATATGTAGATGACCCTAGAAACAGTATTGCTTTTCCAGAGAAAGAAACTGAGTCACAAAGTGGTTAAGTAACTGCCTCAAGATAATTACCCAGCTCAGTGAGTCTGTCCTACAGTTTAGTGGCTGAAGGAAGAAAAAATTCAGGCCTTCAGACTCCTGTGTTAAACCACCATTCTCAACTTCCTTCCCCTTGGTGATTATGGCCCTTTCACAGAAATTCTAAAATAAAGTTCACCTCACTGTTGCTAAGAATTTTTGTTCAATAATGACAAGAGAGACATATTTGATGTTTCAGACTACTGGAATATAATTCAGCATAGCAAAAGCAAGGGTGCTCTTTGTTTTAAATTGCAGCTCGGCTGTAAGTGTTCTAAACCATGTGCAGTCAGGCAGCTGCCTCAAGATGTCTAGGCCAAAAGTAATACAGTTACATGATAGTACTCTAAAGTGGACTTTAGAATCAACTTCAGGGATGAGATAGAGAATTGGGAGTTAGAAGACATCAACTCGAAGCCCTAACCAGCTATGAGGCTTTAGGCGATTCCCTTCTTTTTCCTCAGGGTTTCTATCATTAAAAGGAGGAAGTTAGACCAGAATCAGTGACTCTCCTTGCTTATTCAAATAAGGATCTGATTACATATCATACATAGTTTTTGTTTCCCCTAGTCTAACAGGTCCACAGCTTTTTATTTTTCTTTATAAATCGAGCTGTTAAAGAGATGGAAATATGAGTCTACGGAATGTTTGATCTTCTGGATTTAATTAGTTTCTTGTAATATTTAATTAATTCCTCACACCCCTGGTTCCTGTATTTCCTATAAGCTGAATGCTAGGTTTAAAGGCTGGATGAGATTTTTGACAAGTATATTACATAAGTACTGTTTCTTACTTTTTATTTCATTTGTTAAAAGGCACACACTGTCTGGCTGTCCACTATTAGTGATTAGTGAGTGATTGTTGTTTATAGTGGCAACAACTTGGTCCCTCTGTTGTAAATTTTTAATTTTCCCTTTGAAAGTAGTAAGTACAATACTTTTGGCCATGCAGTTTTTGAAGGCTGAAAGAGTAAGGATAAAAACTACATTAAAGAACCCCCATATGTGGTTTATTACCTTTCCACTTTTTCCCAAGGAACTTTAAAAATAAATTGCTCTTTATGATTATCATTTTTTCTTTTTCTATAACCGTATTTTCTCTATGAAATATTGACAAGTAACTAATGATATATTATTTAATAAATGTACTTATAGAGAAAACCCAAATATTTGATTTTTAATGATGTTAATAATAGAAAATTACCTAAATTTTTTTCAGGCAACTATTTTAATAGAAAACAATGATTTTCTAGTTCACAATATAGGACAGAAATTATCTTGAAAAAAATTTTAAAACAAGATTTTTTAAAAGTTTACTTCTTTTTCTTGCACGGTATAGTATTGAGTTCTATAACACATCTTTTTCTTCCGGTTAGTTGCTGCAGAGCACTTCACATGAGTACACTGAAGTCCTTGCTTTTTTATATTTATATATTTTTCTAATTTTACTGGCCTAAGAAGAATTGCTAAAGCTGCAGAACTGCCCAGTTCAGGTCTGTCTTCAGTGAATTAAGTTGCCCTATCAATTGAATGGACATAAGCAATTGTTATATTTAATAGAAAATAATTTTTATAACATCTGTGAAAAAAATCATTTAAAAATTTTCTTCTGAGGAATTCTTTTTAATGACTGATTTTCAATAAACTCACCAGCTTGAACGAGGGTTAGAGAGTAGAAACAAAGGAATCTAAATTGCCTTAGGGAGTGAGGTCAGGTGAAGGTTAATCAAATGAAGAGGCAGTGAAATGTCATTCATGGCTTTTGGTAAATTTTTAATCATTGCGCACACACACACATACACACACACAATTGTGGCATTGGAACATAATCTCTGTAGATAGAATTTTAAAAAATGGGATGGATGTTTCATTTTATTCTTATGAGCTGGCATTCTGTCTGTATTTCATCTTTATAATAGAATTTTGAGATTTGAAAAATAGGGAAGACTAAAATAGCTATAGAGTACAAATATATTCAAATTATTGTTTTGCTTTGGAATGAGGATGAATTTTAGTAGAACATTAAAAATGTTTTATATATTTAGTATTCACAGGAGATATAAATAAGGAGAAATGTGCAGAATTTTTGTAATCAAATATTCTAGCCCCCCAGAATCTGTAAATAGTCAATGACTATTTTCTATACACACTTAGCAGAAAATTGAGGATGTGAGCAGAAATATTCTTTATTATGAGGCAGTTTGTTAAAAATGAGAATGTTTTATACCTGAAATAGGACAATATCTTATTAAGAAGTACTTCAAATATGTTGTTATGTGTGTTCTCAGAAAATATTTTAATAGTTTAAATGCTCATTAAATATTACTTCACCTCTTTTTTGTTATTTTATTCTATTTCTTCTAGAGTAAAGGCAAAATTAAATAAATAAGCAAACTTAAAAAATATATTGCTTTAAGATTAATGAGTTTTATTTTTTAAAAATATTTTAAGTATATTTAACTTTTGTGGCAATCTTTAGTAAATGTACTGCTTGAAACAACGGCCTGAAAGTAACAGCACTTTTTTTTCTTTTCATTTGTGTATATACAATTAATATTATTAGAAATTTTGTGGTACAGCAAGGATTTCTTGCTTTTTCCTAGTTCTACCAAATATATTGTCCCAAAAGAAGGAAAAGAGACTGAAGTTTCACTTCATAAATTATTACCAATACAGGCATATGGAAAAAGTCACTATTTTCCTACTCTTTAAAAAGTGTTAGATCACCAGTAGTTATTATATTAATTTTCTAATGAAATCTTCTGAAGACTTACTTTGTGCATTAACAAAGATAACTGCAATGCAATTTATCTGAGGACACACTGGAGGACCTTTGCAAACTTAATCAGAATGGATTACAAGGAACTTGAACTGAACAGAAAGCCTTTCATGTGAAACAAAACTGATGAATTTTGCACTTTGCTGGTTCTGCAAAATTATGGAAAGACAAAAAAATGTGGCATCGTTGTTACAACTTTGCCAAGTTTCCTCCTCAGCAAAAATCTGTATGTTTATTTTGAATTTTTCTCCCTTGTGGCACAAAATGAAGCTACTGAGATATACAGAATGTATATGACTAGTATACTTTAATGCTTCTAGAATATGCATTTTTCCTACATAAAATCTTTTGGTATATTACCTAGAATATGCTGTCAATCGTGTAGCGTTAAATTTTGAAACACCGAAAGAACTGGTCATTTGTTAAGATGGTTAAACAACCTATCAATTTATTAAACAAATAATAAAACCAATAACCTAGGAAAAATTGTCCAGTTATTAGTACTGCTCTCAGTGTTTCTGTAACTCATTTTTCTTGTATTTGTAGATGAAAAAGAAAATATTCTCTTACACTTTGACAAAGGGAAATGATATTACTAAGAATATTTGGGTAGTTAGATGTAAGGTTTTACAGAAGGAAGCACTAATCAAAGACAAGATTAAGAAAAAATCTGAGAGTAAGTTCTACTTATTACTGACTACTACTTATTTTGTGGTAAGTGCTTGTTATTTAGACTGGCTTAATAGAACTATAGGTGACTCAAAGTTGAACTAAAAACTGAATGAGCAGGTCTTATTTAATGACTGGTATTTTAATGTAGTCTGAGAAGTGTTTTAATTATTTATGAATTTTAATTAACTCATAAATGTATATGTATATTTTGACTAAAGAAAATGAACAAGTCTCATAATCTCTGAGTTTTTTTCCTTGCCTGTATAAGTATAGCAAATAAAATTTACTTCATAGAGTCATTGTGAGTGTTCGAATGGGAACAAAGAATTTTGAGTCCCATTTGATTGGGAACCTTTATATAGGTTTAAAACAAAGTGGTAAAATGAAGCAACTGTTCAGATAATTTGGGTAGAAAAATTCACTTGTCTTAGCTATTTGATAATTTTTTTAAAATGCTTGTTGTAGCTTACGCTAGTTTTACATTTACCATTCTTTTTATGCAAATTATGTCAATAATATATTCTTACAGTCATATAAAATTTCAAAAACTGCAAAAGTGCTTCTTTATTCTTTTTAGTAATTAAAATTATTATTATTATTATTTTTGTTGTTTAACTTAATAGGGCTCAACACAACTTGAAAAAAGAATAGCAAACATTTTCTTCACTGTAAAATGCAGGCAATAATATCCCCCTCAATGGACTGTAGTGAGGATCAAGTACTATAATAAATGTGAACATGCTTTACAGATGAAACACTGAAATACAATTTTTTTTTAATTTATGCTGGTTTTGTGTATGGAGAGACATTGTCCGGAGTGTTTGTCATTTGAAAAAAGGTTTTCTATTCATAAGCCTGGGCTTGCATCAAGCTAGTCACACTCACCTGGTTTCTCTTGTGAAAAAATTAGTTGTTTGCCATGTGGCTAACTCGGGTGATAGTGCAATTTGTGTTATTAAAAAGAAGCGGTGCTAAATGTCCCACGTGAAGATAATACTTCTCACCTTGGTCTCCTTAATACTATGATTTAGCCAACAGAGCTAACCAGTAACAGACTAAAGGACTGAGCTAAAGAACTTTCCATTGCATGATTTTCCCACACTCTCAAACTCCTCATATTTACATTTTTACTACTTTAGCAAAAAGGAATGTATTTGTGCCCCTAAAGATTTTTCAAATACTAAAGAAAAAAAACAAAAACAAAAAACTAATGGTGAACATTTATTGTACAGAAAAGTGTTTGCAAATCTGCTTGAAACTTAATAAAAATGTATAATTTAAGAGAGTTGGCAGTGTCTTAATATATGCACCTCCCAAGTTTTACCCAGCTGGAAAGAGGAAGCCCTGATGAATTTTCATGCCTCTTGGAGAGCTAATGACAATATTTGTTGGTGTCAGGATTCTTTCGGAACTCCACAAAAAAAAATTCTTCTTTTTGAGTTGGTGAAATTTGGAGAACAATTTTAAACAGCAACATTGCTGTTAAAAGAAACAGATGGGGCAGTATCTGAGGTCATTTCTTACAGTATCTAAAATTAATTTACAGTAAAAATACCTACCTAACTAGGACTAATTTCTTTTAAGAATTTCTGAACTGGAAAATGAGCTCACCAACTTCCTGCTTTAAATTTTGTAGAACTGACCAAGCAGAAGGTTGGGTATTATCTAAAATTTAGATCTGAAAAAAAGAACATTAACGATAATATTTTTTCATGGCATTCATTTAGAAATATGAGTGTAGTAGGAGTGTGTAAATTGAGGTTGCCTTCACTTACAACCCATCTGTCCTCAATGGGATCATCAGAAGATCAGATGTTGTGCCACCTTGCGCCATTTAGCAAAAATGAAAGCCTTCTCTCCAACTTCTAGATTTCTTTTATTATTTGGAGATTGGTTTCCTCTTGGCAACACTCCAAAGTGCTAATTCCATGGGTTGAAGGCCTCTAAAATGGAAAATGAAAATTATTTTGATTATTTTGCCAATAGAGGTAGAAGAGGGAAGAAAAGCTCTGTCATTTATTTCCGAAGAAGAAAGGAACAGTGGGACACCTAGACTGCGAAACTGGATGCAATTAAATACAGTGTATATTTTAAGGAACTTGAGCGAGTTAGAACAAATATGTGTAAAATATCTCATTGACTGTGTCTTCAAGTTTATAATTTAAAAAATATAAAGTAATATAATTTATCATCATGCTATTCTTTGATTCATATTACAAACACTGGAAGCATTTATGTTTTCTATTTTTGATTTTCTGAACACCTGCAGAGATGTGTTGTAACTTGGAAGAAGTTACTCCCCATGCACTAATGGTGCATGATATCTCATTAATACAAATCAAAATTTTGGCAAACGTGTGTGACTGAGTTTTTGGAATCACCACTCAATATGAATACCTTTTTGTCACAATGTTGGTTTGAAACAAATGGGTTCAGCATTACTGAAGGATATAGCCTAGTCAAAATGCTTAATCAATAAGTAATTTTGTGTGATTGTGATGCTATGAAAAGAGAATGATCGATATTTACCCTTTAATCCAACCACTTTTTTGATGGATGGAAAACTGAGACTTAATAAAAGTAGACATATCATTAAAGACACAGAATCATTAGTTTGTAGTTTCCTAGATCTATTTTTCCTTCCACTACATTATGCAGATGCACATAGGGTATCCTTGTCTTACCTTCAGTCACTCTTCCTGAATCCATGTTGATCAGTTTTCTTGCTTACTTTATTTATAAACTATAAGGAATTTATAAAATTTGTAGTTGAAAATAAAAGGGTTTTTTTCATCATTTGAATAGAGTCTCTGTTCTCTTGAATCAGAGAATGTTAGAGTTGGAAAAGACATTGCACTACCAGTATAGAAATCTGTTTTTTGATATCCTTGTCAAGAAGTCACCTGGTTTCTTCTTGAACACCTTCAAATTGGGGAGGTTTGTTATTTTTATTCCTTTTTTTTTGAGGAAGACTATTTTCTGGTAATGTCATCAGACTATGTTTTTAAATATTAAACTGGTATTTTACTCTTTGTGATTTGCATCTATAGTTTATTTTTTCTCCCACATGGAACTATTCAGAACATATTTAATTCCTTTTTCATATGACTGTATTTCAACACTTAAGACAACTTAACCATGACCTTTCTGTCCTCTAATCGCTCCCAATTCCTTATATGAGAACATTTCCAGATCCTTTAATATAGATCTCAAATGGGGATGATACTATAGATTTATTACAAGTCATGTGGCAGGATCATAAATTTTGTCTAGAGTTATGTTTTTTCTATTATGGGCTATCATTATTTTGAATACTTACTATGAGTCAGAAACTGTTCTTGCCTTTACATGAATGATCTAACTTAATCTTCACTATAACCCATGTGGTAGGTGTTTTTATTGTTTCCATTTTATTTATGATAATACTGTGAGAACCAGAGATGTTGAGGTATGCATTCAAGGACTCATATTTAATAAATAACATATTTGAACTCAAGGTTTCTTAACTCCACTAATGTGGTGTAAACTGTTACTTTATGCTGCCTCCCACTCCACCTGAGAGACTTATTAGCCTACCCTCCTACTGCTGGCTCATTTTAATATTGTACATAATCTTAAAGCCTTTTATTTTGCACCAATAGTAAATTTAATCTGTCCTTGTACAACTGACTTGTAATCAATTACTTGTAGAGAACTTACATGTTTTCTTGTCCATTTACCATCTTGTTAGTTTTGGTCTAACCTTGTAAGTTTTTTGAATACTGCTTTTTCTATTAAATTTATGTCATCTATTGGTTGACCAGCAGGCTATTAATATTTTTGCTTAAATCATCTAAAAATGTTTAACAGGACAGGAATTTCTTCCAAATTAATATGAATTCATGAACTCATAATCTTTGTATGTGATTATTTAGCCAGGTGCAATGTTACTTAATAGTACTGTCATATAGTTTATGTTTTTCATCTTGTTCACAAGGATTTTATGGAAAGCTGTCAAGTACCTTGCTAAAATAAAGTTACTTTATCCTCCCATTAATTCAGCAACAACAACAAAATATTTAATACTTGCTGGGCAAGGTCGGGATGCAAAGGTAACTACTGACCTGAAGCACCCACGATATAGTAAAGACTAGACTATAATATACTTAAAAGTAATGGGCACTAAGCAGTGTTTAAAAAGAGGTGCATATAATATACCTTGATGAGTCAAAGGAAGGAAAGATTGTTTCTAGTTTATTAAAGGAAACAGAATGATTGTCTATCTAAGGACATTCAAAAAGGGAGATTTGCTTAATTTGGAGAATGCCTGTTAATGAACCCATGCTAAATATTGGTGATCACTTCAACTTGTGTTATAAAGCACAAATTCTTAGATGTACTTTTCTGACAGGAGAATCATTTGTTGTATATTTGATAATTTAGGTTAAGTTAAATCGATTTGGCAGGCTTAATGTATTGGAACTTAGGACACAGTTATTCGGAGTTATGTCCAAAAATATAGTAAGTTTTTTTCTTAAACTAGGAGAAGTAGCTACTTTAGAACTTTTTGTTGCCAGTAACCTCAGGAAGCACTTTCTTCTTTTTATGGGTCATTTACATCATAAGGGATCACTTTAACAAAACTTTACATTTTCCAATCTGGCTTCCGCTCAGAACTCTACTGCCTGCTTTTCACAGGGGGCTTTGCCCTTTTGTTGTTCTGAATATTTTAAACACTTTTGAACAGACAGAACAGAACAATCTAAAAACACAGCTACCCAGTGTTTTCTTCAAATATGCATAAAATCTTTACAAATTAAGCCTGTGTCTGCATGGTACTAAAACATCTGCTCCATCCAGTCCAACTTGTAGATTTTTTGTTAAATAGATATAGTTACCATATGCCCTGGATTTTCCATATTTCTAATTTTAAATATTCTGTCCCATTGTCCCCATAATTACACTCAAATCTGTAAGTAAGATTGTCCTACAAATTTTATGGTAGAAAGTTATATCTGCTTACTTTATAGATGAAACATTTTGAGTATTGATTATGTTACTTATATATGAGTCAGATGTTTTGGTGTCCTTTAGATGAAGCCTAGATGCCACTAGAGTCTTATATGTTGCTCTTTCTATTCATGCCTGTGTCCTCAATCTAACACACGGTTTGAGAACTTACAAGCAAACTTAAAGTTAAAAAAAAATTGGTAACAATAAAACTTATTGAGTTTATTATAAGCAATAAGATGTAAATTAGAATATTAAGCATATTAAAATATTAGAAATACTAAAACAACAATGACAGAGGCACAATCACTTTTTAAGTGTTTTTTAAGACTCCACAAGGGCAGGTTACTACATTGAGGCATATACAAGTTATTAATTATTGAACATCTTTTCTATACTCAAGGAGTAGTCACTCATCATCCTGAGTCTGCTTCCCTTTCTATATAATAAGGATGACAATAACAACACCTATCCCATTGAAGTGTTATAAGAATCAAAAAAGATAATTGCAAATTGCTTAGTGATGATCCTGCTACATAGAAAGTGCACCATGAAGACTAGCTACAAATATTATTATAATAAAAAAACTTATCTTTATGTAATTTAATACAAGGATTATATAATACATTGAGGCAGTAGTGAGAAGTTGGATTGAGCTTATAGTTAGATAATAGGCAAAATTGGTTTGGTAAGAGGAAAAACCCAGGAGGAAATAGTTCTTGAACAGTAAATTAAAGACAGGAAAATATAAATTAGGTGTATGATAGTAGAATAGAAAAAAACGCATATAAAAAATCAAACTTGACTGTTACGTGAAGACTAAAACCTGATTTATTATAATAAAAATGATCCATGTATTAATATTATATGTCAATCAAATATTTGAATTTTAACTTTTTTTTCCCAGGTAGTCTTCTTTTAGCTACATATAGTTGCAATAATTGGATTCAAAGGTTGAACACTTCAGCCATCTGAAACCACTTTCACTAGGATCATTCTTTTATGGGTGCTTTATATTCCTCTTTTTTAATTTCCCCAAAAATTCTATTCTGTATCAAAATTTTACTTAAGATTGTGGTCTTCAGCCAGGCGTGGTGGCTCACACCTGTAATCCCAGCACTTTGGGAGGTGGAGGATAAAGGATTGCCAGAGCTCAGGGGTTTGAGACCAACTTGGTCAACTGGTGAGACTTTGTCTCTACAATAAATAAACAAAATTAGCCAGGTGTGGTGGTGTCCTCTTGTGGTTCCAGCTACTTGGAAGATCGAGGTGGACAGATTGTCTGAGCCCAGCATGTCGAGACTTTGGTGGCCGTGAGCATGCCACTGCACTCCAGTCTGGTTGACAAACTCAAAAAAAAAAAAAAAAAGATTGTGGTCTTTGGCATCTGTGACCTGTAGTTCAAATCTTTACATAGTTGATTGACCATATCTGGGTAAAGAATATTATAACAAATATTGAGTAATATTTATTAAGCAGCAATTCCTGGACCAAGTGCTTTACATCAATAACCTCATTTAATTCACATAGTAACTTATAAGGAGGCAATCTTATGATCATATTTATTTTTTTAAAAAAAGAAGCACAGAGAGGATAAGTAACTTATCCAAGGCCACACAGCTAAGTGGTAATTCTTGGATTTTGAACTTAGGCAGTTTGGCACTTGATTTCATTTTAATACACAGTACTAACTCCTGTTAGAAAGTTTAATCACTGATGATATTACTTGACATAATATAAATACATAATAAATGCATGGTAAATATTTATTGAATAGATGAGAGAAAATGAATGAATTAATGTGGTTGTGGGCTAAATTTGTAGGATAAACTTACTATATTAGTATCATTGTGAAGAAATGAACTAAATAATTATCCATTACACTTAATCAGTGTTAATGACCAAGCCAAGTCAAACAGCTGACATCTGACTCAGTAATATCTTGTTTCTCTGAGTTGCTCTTAAAATTACCTAAATCACACACTGAGAATTTCCAAAAACAACGTGAAAGGAAGAATGGATAATTTCAGATTAATTCAATATCTAACTCAAGACCAATATTTCACATTTCAAGTGATTCCACAAACCAGTGCAATCTAAATTTATTACTAAGTATGCCAGGAAATAGGAAGAAAAGAAAAGAAAAGGAAATAAGACAGTCATAACATAATCATTGTCAAAGCAGATGTTGTAGAAACAAATCCAGGAACTAAACATTTGATTTTCTGGAGTAATCCATGAGATTGTTGTTTAGAAGTTCTGCTTTATGATATATAACTCAAGTTTTATCTCGTACTATGTATGTGTGCTTCTGTCTATCTGTATTGGGTTTTCTAGTTTGATAGTGGACCTATTTCTAGTGAGTTAGCTTATTTCCAAGTTTCCCTTTTGTATTATAATGAATAGAATTATCCACAATTTTTATTTCCTGCCGCCTTTATATAGACACAGGGATCATTCCATTTGCAAGGAGAAAAAGGAGCTACAACATTGGAAGAGAACTTTCAGAAAGACTGTGATATTCCTGAGAAGCTAACAGTAATGTAACTAGAGTCTCCATCATGAGGCAGTAAAAGTTTAGTAATGGATTTTTATTAAGTTACTTTTACATGGATACTTTGGATTCAACATGGGATTGCCTCAGAGAAGGGATTGATAGACAACAATCAACCTTTCTATTTGTCTTTATATTTACCTATTTATATAATCACCTATTTATATTAGGTAATAGATTTTTGTCTTTAAAACAAGAAAAAGGAATATGAAATTTGGGTGTGGAATTTCTCTTGTTTCATTAAAAAAAGAGCAACTAGGCTTTACTTCATCAAATCAATAAGAGATTTTATAGTTGTATTTTGCTTTCCTACCATTCTAGCTCTTTTTCAAAAGTTAATCAGACAATACTCTATTGAGACAATTTTTATTCAAAAGAAATGATCAATTTTTCAGTTATACAGCAGAGGAAAGTGGAATTTTTTAGTTGGCTGATTATGTTCTCAAAAAATAAAACTAGCAGCAAAAATGTTTTTATTTAGAGAATTTGTTTTTCCATAAATATGTATTTCTTAAAATGGTGACAATTAGCTCATCTATGTACATTTTGAAGCAATGGTCTTTTGGAAGATTTCCGTGCTCTAATATTATTTTTTTTAATTTTTAATTTGCAACTCTATGCATCCTGTATGTAAGTTCAGTGACTTCAGATCTCAAACTTGATGTTTTTCAGTATAGCTGCATTAGCATTCAGCTGTGAGTATGTAAGATAATAGTATTAAAAGCAACCTTCCATTCTGTTGTCATGGATGCAGCACAACTCAATACTGGTGACACTATACCCCTAGTCTTTGTACAGTCTCGTTTTTATCTACTAATTTTTATTTCATTGCATATAAAATTCTATCACTATACCCAAAAACCTTAGTATTTGACATTTGAGGCATTAAAATAGTAGAATCCATTGGCTATTTTTGAATATAAATTTTTTAAAAATCATCTTTAAAACTATGTCAGTCACTGTTAGTTTTTAAAAAGTCAGAAATATAGAAGAAAGAAAATGCTTCTGGTTAGCTATAAAGAAATTGTTTGTAAACAAACAAACAAAAATCAAAAACAAAAGTCATAAAAGAATAGCACATTTTAGTGAAGAGTTTTTTTTTTAATCTGAGTCGGTAATTCAGTGTACACTCTTTTGTGTGTATGCTGTGTGGAGTAAAGTAGTAGTATAGGATAAATATGTGATAGAAATAGCATGTATTTTCTGTAGAGAATCTTACAGTTTTCATCACTTTTTATTTTACAAAAGCTGTACCATCTATTCCAAAAAAGTGAATTTTGTCAGAATAAGTACACATTTACTTAATGTAGCTATCTTGGTAATAGAAAAATTTGGTCACAAGAATGCTTGCCCTAGATCTGGTAACAATATCTGGGGCTCAGAAAACAATGCACAACTTTATGGCAGGCAGATTTTAAGGATTTAGAAAAAAATTAGTTTTTATTATTCAATAATACAAAGTATCTCAAGAACAGAGTAAATGAATCATCAGTCAAACCTGTAGCTGATTCCTTAGAAAGCATAAGGCTCGATGTGTCCTCTCCATATTTATGGGTATATATTTATTTGTTGTTTGTTTAGAGTAAAATATCACTTAGTGGTGTTGTTTCATTAAAAGTCTGTGTCCTTTTTATTTGTTTATTTACAAAAATAGATTAACATTTTAACTTTAAAATAATCAATAAAGAGACCTATATGTATCTGTATACCAAAAACATTATTCTTCCTTCTCTGTAATTTAATTCTGATAGTCTGAAATTTTATGTTATGAGGGTTAATTTAGAAAAACCAATTTAGGAAGTATTTATAAAATTTTTTCAATAATTTTTTTATTTGATGATTATTTTTCTGTTCAATTTGAAATGTAAAATGAACATTAAAAAATCTAGTTTCCAAGGTAGCTTCTGACATTTACTTTTTATATATTAATAATAAAATATTTTTATTTCATGTTATTATATTTACCTTCTGCTTTTCAGTAATTTGAACCAGGCAGGTTGAAACCAAATGTCTATTACTTCATTTACACAGACAAACCTCAGATTGTGTATTGTTTTGGTGGAGGATGACTATAAAGGGTGGAGGTTATAGAGTAGGGGAAATCTGGACCCACTCAAAATTAAACAACCATGAAACTAAATGCATCAGTTAGCAAAAGCAGGTTTCAGTATTATAGAGTGAAAATTAAAGAGTCAAACACCCAAATGTCTACTGTATCTGCCTGCTGCTAGATACTGAAGCATAGAGAACAGGACACACCTCTATGGCTGGATAGCTTTCCTTATTAAAAAAAACACAGTGGAAGCACAGTAGGGAATGTACTAAAACAAGACTTTAGTAATTTCCTTGAAAGAAATTTCCCAGGACAGCAACATGAAAAGCTGTGAATCTTATGACTAGCTATAGAGTGAGCTTTGTATTAGATGATATTTAAAAATTCCATTAGATTGCAACAGATCTGGTAGAGTTTCCCAAACTTTAATTTTTTTCTCCTTATAAAATATTTTATATCTGGATTCATTAAAATGCACATATATGTGTGAGTCTGAATCCCTTTGAAAAACTTTCTCAGTGTTATATTTAGCTTTCACTTTAAATGAAAAATCTGAGTTAGAAACTGGTATAAATGGCATCACTAGATAAAATTTGATGAACTTTTATGGCTGCATTTACTGCTTCAGTCATTTAATGTCTCACATGAATAGCGATGGCAGTGTGGCATTCTTTCAATTCTTTTTATGTTTTGTTTTGTTTTGTTTTTGGAGTTGGAGTGTCACTCTGTGACCCAGACTTAATTCTTATAAACAGAAGACTTAACTGTTATAAAACTGTCTTATTTCACAATATTTATTCCAAATAGTTAGAAAGAAATATTTCAAATTTTGAATGTCTGTTTACATTCTGAAATAGTAGTTTCTGTCCTATTACAGATTTTGCTTAACCTTAAATATACCTTGTATTTTTGGAAAATTTAATTTTTTTCTTTTGAATTTGAGTGTGCCTGATGTTTGCATTGTTTATTAAATATATTCTAACAGTCAAGACTTTAAAAAAATTTCCATCTAAAATTATCAAAAGTAGATTTGTGAATTGTAACCAGCTAGTGGAGTGCAGTTGAGCACTTTGTGCATATTTAATATTCCTTAAATGTGTCTCTAGTAATGTGACCAATGTTTTTCTAATGTAATGAATCTGTTTATATACATTGTACTTTTGCATAAATGTTAAGGTTCTGGTTACAGTAGACAGATGGAAAACTGATTTAATATGGAGAAAATTAATCACACGGGAGCTCCGAGACTTTACATCCAAAAAGAAAACATAAAATTTTATATGAATATAGGTATTCAGTTCATATTTATTAATCGTAAATTTGGATAACTCAACCTTGACATCAGAAATCCACTCTGAATTACACATAATTTTTTCAGAAACTTAAAAAATAGAACTTAATTAACTCTATCTTGACTAGGTACCAATAACATATAGTGAATATAGGAATATACTATCTTAATCAATCTTGACTTGTAGACATTTTATTTTTGTGTAGCTATTAGCAGCAACACTTTAAAATTGAATTTACCCCTGTGAGTAGCCCTACTTTAAAAAAAGACACACAAAAATTTATATTGCTGAAGACTGGTTTGTACCTTCTTGTTTAGTAATGTAATTATGACCCATTGGTTTTTTCATTTTCCTACAAAAAAGCCACAAGAATATTTCACAAATATAAAATTTGAGATAAAAAAGTAAAAAAAATTACTTACATGTTTTCTTTAACACAAAGATATTTTTAATATATCAGTACTGATTCTGTAGGTGGTGCATACGAGAAATTTTTAAATTAATTTTATTTCCTTTAGAGTAACATTTACAAAATTCTGTAGTATATTGAAACATTTTTTCATTATGATTGATCATTTTCTAGTAACTTTAATCTGAAATTTTATTTAACTACTCAAAGAAAGAGCATCTGAAGTAACAGGATTAGGTGTCGAAACTATAAATTTTTGTTTTACTTGTCTGAAATTGTATTGGAAAAACTTTATATTTTTAAATGTAGGTGTGTTTCTCAGTGTCAGGAATAAAAATGACTTTCATTTTGAAGTAGAAGGGTTTGGTTTTCCAAATAAAATGCAGTGTCCGGTGGTACTTAAAATTGAATTGTCAATTTCAATTGTCATCTTCAATTTGAAGATGGATACATTTAACTGATTACAAGTCACATTTGCATAGTTTTGAATAATTCTTAATTTTGTAAGAAGAATAAAGGGAAAGGGCTAATGAGATGATTACTTGATAATAGAATACTTTATGATTATAAAACTTATACAACATTCCATTTTTAGCAGTTATATTTCCTGTGACGTCAAAATCTAAATGCACTTTGGTAGCAACAAGATTTGGACTGAAAAATATCCACTGGCTTGAAAAAGAGGAACTTATTTTTTAGTTTGCATTTTAAGTTAAAAATCTGATGGTCATAAATTAATTTAAAACAGCTTTCACATCACTAATGCACAATGACGTGAATACATTTGTAATACACTTATAGCAATGTATTTTGTGTTCTTATAACATTATCCAAAAATAAAATTTTGGAAACAAAAATATTTTTATGCATACAATGCTTATACATTTCCACATTTCCAAACTCGCCACTGTGGAAAGAAAGTACATTCCAACATCATATGCACATGCCTAAAAATGATCAGATGTAATTTTATTTGTTTTATATATTTTGGGGGAATCAAAAAATTCAGTTAATCTATTTTTAACTAAAGCTTTACTTTTGTAATCTATCCAGTGCTTCTAGTTCTGTCATTGATCTATGATTTATGTGATTTAAACCACCTCTTGGCTGTAACACTGGTTTCTGTCCAAGATGCTGAGTTGAATACTAATTACAAGATCAAATTTATGCTGTTGGGCTAAGCAGCTGAATGAGTTCTCCATGAAGGACTCCCTTCTCCATTCCCTGCCACAGTTGAACCTTAGGAAAGTTTTATTTATTTTTTTTAATCAGAGAAAAGGAGAAGGACAGAAAGAAATTATTCCAAGAAAACTATTTTATATGTTTTAGTTTATTAAACAATTATTTTGAATTACACATAGGTGTCATGAATAGTGATGTGGCTGTGCAGATAGAAGACACAAATTATGTATTTATTAATTCATTTGTGTGTGTGTGTGTGTGTGCGTGTGTGTGTGTGTGTGTTCAGGTATGGGAATATAGAATAAACATTCAAATCAATATTCATGGCTTTATTTAAAACCCAAGCTAAATTAATAGCTTAGATCAATTCCACAGAGTGGTAAAGCTTCCATTCTTTGCCTATACTCCAAAATGTCTAAACAGCAGCCAGTATTGGACTAACAATGACCAATTATTCAAATATGAGTGTCAATTTGTTGAAAAAGTAATGTAAGAAATGTAGGTAATTGACTAATTTTTGGCTAGAACAGTGGTACACAAGTGGTGGCGATTTTGTCCTGTGACATTTGACAATGCCTAGAGACATTTTTGGTTGTCATAATTGGGAGAGCAGGATGCTACTTGGCATCTAATAAGTAGAGGCCAGAGATGCTGCTTAACATTCTGCAATGCACAGAACAACTTCTTACATCAAATAATTATCCAGTTTCATATGTCAATAGTGACATTGTTCAAAATATTAGTCAAGAAGTACCATACATTTCTCAGTATTGGTTAAAAAACGATAATAATTTGTGTTTTTTACTTTACAAAGAAATTCAAGCATAATAACTGGGCCAAAAAAACGGCAGTATTATAGGGCTGTGATCCCACAGAACAATTTAGAAAAATGTAAAACTTGAAAGACTGTTCTAAAATATGACTTTTTCATATTCATTTAGGCATTTGATTTTGGCTTGATATTTTTTAGAAAATCCTAGAGCTCTCTTTCCCCATACATGCATGCATACCAACTTTAGTCCTCCTTTCCTCCTTTTTTTTGAATCCATCCAAATACACATTTATGTATTGTTGGTATATGCACCCACTTTTAATTTGAGGACCTATATACTTGTCTTCAGATGGGCTAGATCCTTTTAGACATCTTTGTAATCCATTACAACTATACAGTTGAATTTCCCTTGGGTTGAGAGGCCTTTATTCTTGAAACAGATGCAGTATTTAGCCAGGTTTTTTATTGTTGCTCCAGAAATTTACTAAGTCTTAGACTGATAAATCTAAGATAAATAAATTGTGCAACTGAAGAAAAACAATGAAATCCCAATTTCCATGCTGGAACAAAGGCTGTTTGAGTGTTTTGATTTGTTCTTTAAACTGAAAAACTCAGAGGAGGGTGTGCATATGCTTGTGTGTGTGCATGCATTTGTGTGTAAGTCAAGTAAGGGATTGCTGTTAATATTAAAATTTATGCTTTCGATTTAACAACTATCCATCACATTTTGTGATAAGGATGGGGATGCTGTAATTTCAACAATGGAATGGTGTTGACTAGAGGAAAATGGAAACTGAAATCAAACTATTTCCCAGTTCTGTCACCTTATAGTAAACTGCATGTCTTATTTTCTCTTTAAAATCTTAGAATAACAGTACCTACATCTCAGGGTTGTTCATGAGTCAAATAGGCTAATGCATGTAAGTCTGTAGTAAGGAAATAAATCTGAGTTTTAAATATTATTAATTGTTATGATTTGTAGTAATATCTCAAACTTCCATTTCCCATTTAGAAGAAACAATTCTGAGACAGTCCAGTCTTCTGGTACAACTTGTTTAAAGAAGGAGAAGAGTCTATTATAACAGGTGTCAACAAAAAGATCCAACAGAGGACTTTGACAGGTCCTCTGACCATAGAAGTATGAAAGTAAGAACAAGTAACAAATAAGACAAATAAGCAAGCAGAAATATGTTATCTGGAAAGACAGCCAGTAGGTATGAAGTCCCTGACCAAAAACGAGTGTTTAGAAGAGAAAGTCCTGGTCATGGAGGGGAAATGGTGAAATTCAACACTGCCACAGATTACTCTCAGGAAGGCCTTTTTTTTTCCCAGGGAAATGGGAGTAGAGGCATATAACACTATTTAATAGATTTTATTTAATTTTATTTTTAACTTTTAATTTTTTATTTTAAACTGTGGAGTATAATTCAGAGTTAGGTATACAAATATTCATTACGCAGGTACTCTTGATAATGAGGTGTGCCCCTCCTTTCCCAGGCAGATTCCCACTACTGCCAATTCTATCTCCCTGCACTTCCCCACCCACTCCCACAGTTTCCCGCTACTACCAATCTTTTTCTTACAGTATTAGGATAATTGTTCAAGGTCCGCTTATGAGTGAGAACATGAGCTTCTGCAAAGCCAAATAAACCATCAAGAGAGCAGGGAGACAGCCCGCAGACTGGGAAAAGATATTTGCCAACTGTATGTCTCACAAAGGCCTAACAGCTAGGATCTACAAGGGACTCAAACGTGCTGAAAAGAAAAAAACAAACAGCCCCATTACAAAGTGGGCAAAAGATATGAATAGACAGTTCTCAGAAGAAGACATACAAGCAGCCAACAGATACATGAAAAAATATTCAGCCTCACTAGCCATCAAAGAAGTGCAAATTAAAACCACATTGAGATACCACGTAACTCCAGTCAGGATGGCCATCATCAATAACTAAAAAAAATAACAGACGCTGGAGAGGATGTGGTAAAGAGGGAACACTTGTACACTGCTGGTGGGAGTGTGACATCTCCTGCTTTGTTTTGTTTTTGTTGTTGTTTTATTTTATTTTTTTCTGGCATGATTGAGTTCCTTGTAGATCCTAGATGTTAGGCCTTTGTCAGACATACAGTTGGCAAATATTTTTTCCCAGTCTGTGGGCTATCTCCCTGCTCTCTTGATGGTTTCTGTGGCTCTGCAGAAGCTTTTCAGTTTGATGATGTCCCACCTGTCTATCTTATTTCTTATGGCATAGGCATTTGGGGCTTTGAT
>CAUYQG010119495.1:0-18592 GCA_963574415.1 Tarsius wallacei | reverse complement strand
GTTAGGACTTTGTCTGATGCATAGCTTGCAAATATTTTTTCCCTTGTCTTTTTACTCTCTTGATGCTTTCTTTTGCTGTGCAAACACCTTTTAGCTTAATAAGGTCCCACTTGTAAATCCTAGTTTTTACTGCATTTACTTGGATTAGGTAGACTAAGTAACCTAGAGATGATGTTAAGCATATGGGAGGATGTGCATAGGTTTCATGCAAATACTACACCAGAAGAGATTCAAGCATCCATGGATTTTTGGTATCACCTGGAGGTCCTGGAACCAATTGCCCACTATACTAAGGGACAACTGTGCTCACTCCCTTGGCAACCACATCAGGTATTTTTTAAAGTCTCATCAAGAGAAAACCTACACACACAGCAACATTAGAAGCAAAAAGAGAAACAACTGCAAAGATAAAAGAGATTCTGTTCAATGATAAGTCAATTATCAATTATGTGATACTTGGAATCAACATATATGAAAATATAGAGGAAATGGATAATTGCCTAGGGGCAATATAAATGATAGAAATTGATTTAAGGAAAAAAAAAAGACAGATTTGCCCTAAACAAGGCACTTGGAATTAAATTATTAAGTAAAACCAAAAATTTCCATGTTACATACACTTTCCTACAACCTAGAAAAAGATGGACATCTCTTCAAATCTTTTATGAGCCTGGCATAAACCTGATACTAAGAAGAAAATGATTGCTCAATTCTACTTAGGAATATGGATTTTAGAAATCCTAATAGGCCATAGCAAATTGAGATCAGCAGTGGATTAAAAGAATAATATATCATGGGTTTATTTCATAAATGGAAAAATGATTCAACAATAAGATACTTATTACTGTAATTCAGTGCATTAAGCGACTAAAGAGTAGAAACCATCCATTATCTCATTAGATGTTGAGAAACCTTTGATAACATTCATTCCTATATTAATCTTTTTTGAAAAGCATCTTCTAGCAAAACAGGAATTAAAGTAAACCCCTTTATCTTGATGGGAAATCTGCAGCCAACACAAAGAAGAAGAGCATTTAGCCACAGCATGGACCTCAAAGAAGCAGGGCTTTTTAAAAAAATGTTAAGTTAGTTTATTTATTAGCAGATAATATGTTTCATGCTTCAAAATCCAAAAGACATAAAAGGGTATAGATGAAAAGTCTCTTTCAACCCGTCATCCAGGGACTCAGGTGCCCTCCTCAGAGACAAAACAATATTAATAAGTTCCCTACATAGGAACGAGTTCCATCCTGAGAGCATGTTCTTAAGTCCAATTTGTTCATAAGTCCAACAAAGTTAACCTAGGTACCCAACTAACACAATTGACGATACAGTACCAGCTACATCATCGCTGCTTTTATATGCTTGCTTCCAGACATCCTGGGCTTGAAAACAAAGATACTGTACTACTGTACTCTATACTTTTGTGTGTACTGAAAAGTACACAAAAGCACCACTACTTGTAGAGGATGCACACATGTGACAGCGTATGTCAGACCCGTGAACTAACTTATATGATTGGACATGTGAACACATGTTCGCATCTTTGAAATTTCACAACTTGAAAGTTTGTTTCACCTCTTCCACGTCAACAAAATGTTTCCCTTTGAGGACTTTTTTCATCAGGGGAAACAAACAAAAAAGTCTCTTGGGGCGAGATTGGGTGAATAGGGAGGGTAGGACACAGGGGTCATGACGTTTGTATGTAGGGGACTGTGTTGGCTTCTTAGTTACCCTTCTGGAGCTAGCCTATGCATTGCAAGCAAATTTATAAATATGTATATTTTTACACAATGATAGTAAACGCTAGTCCTTCTCCTTAGCAAAACATTGTTTCATATCAGTACATAAAGAGATTTCTCTTTTTTTTTTTTTTTGGCCAAAAAAAATCACTTTGGATAAATACAAAGGGAGACCAAAACAAAAGAAACAAAATTATCTTTTGGAGGACAGGCCCCTTGTAATACAGACTTCTCCCGTTAGGTAAGTGTTCTAGGAACTCATTGACATCAGTGTACCTGCTGGCATTGTGAAAGGCTGTGTTTGGTTTCAGTGAATATTTTTTAGAGGCTCTTTCAACACGTTTGCTCATTTCATTATGGTTGATTTACACGAACAAGGTGCGTCAGTGAAATTTTGACCGAAAACGTCATGACCCCTGTGTCCCACCCTCCCTATTCACACAACCTCGTCCCAAGTGACATTTTTGTTTGTTTCCCTTGATGAAAAAAGTCCTCAAAGGGAAACGTTTTGTTGTTGTGGAAGAGGTGAAACAAAAAACTGCAGAAGCATTAAAAGGTATCAAAATTGATGAGCTCAAAAATGGTTTTGAGCAGTGGAAAAAGGATTTCAATAGGTGCATTGCATCACATGGAGAGTACTTTGAAGGTGACTGAAGTTTAAACATGTAAGAATAAATACATATTTTATAAATAAATTTTGTTTTAGGGGAGGTCCCCCCTTGTATAACAAATTCATTTAACTACCACTCTGCTGTGAAATAGGTTATTTCAAAACTTTTGCTATGACAAACAATTCTGTAGTTAATAAGCTTCACATTTATATCATTTTGTACATGTGTGTATGTATATAAAGGATTGTGTAGTAAAGAATTTGGTCTTACCCCAAAAGAAAGTCTGATTTTTGCCTTTGGCTTCAGGAGGGTAATCTATGCTATACTTGATAGGAAAGTCTTTGTTTAAGGTAGAGACTGGTCACATTAGATCTTTGAGAGGAATTATCGACGTCCAACAGTCTTAGTGTGGGGGCTGGCCATGTCAGAAAAAACAACTGTGTGACTTAGAGTAGGTGCTTTGGGTCACATGTATCATCATCCTAGGTATGGAGTTCAATCACATGGGCAATCAATCAATCAGTCAATCATGCATATGTAATGAAGCCTGAAGAAAGACTGAACACTGACGCTTGGGTAAGCCTCCCTGATTAGTGACACTCCATGTGTATCGTCATATATCAATGCTGGGAGAGTAATGCATCCTGACTCCACAGGGAGAGGACAATGGAAGCTTGTGCTTAGAATCCTTCTGGACTCTGTCCCATGCTTCTCTTCGTCTCATCTTAATCTGTATCCTTTCCCTGTAATAAATCATAAGCATAAGTATCAGTTTTCAGTGAGTTCTGTGAGCCCTTCTAGTGAACTATTAAACTTGAGAGTGGTTTGGGGAATCCTCTGAACTTGTGTCAAAGTGAGGATAATCTTGTGTGAAGACTTGCCCTCTAACTTTGTAGTTGGCCTAAACTCACAAGAATAAATCCATGGAAGTAGAATTTTGAGGTCAGAGATATATGTATTTGCAAATTTGGTAAAATTAACAAAATATCCTTCATAGAGATTGTGCCAAATTATATTCCCACCAGCAACAAAGTAGAAGTTTTAACAAAAGGGATGAGATGAAAGAATAATAGTCATTTCCCTGCCCTGGGTTGTGAGAGAATAAAAAATCACTTCTCCGCTGGGCAAGGTGGCTCAAACCAGTAATCCCAGCACTTTGGGAGACTGAGGTGAGAGGAGTGCCTGAGCCCATGGGTTCAAGAACAGGCTGGGCAACTTGGCGAGACCTCATCTCTACAATAAAATAAAAAATTAGCCGGGCGTGGTAGCATGCGCCTGTAGTTCTGGCTACTTGGAAGGCTGAGGCAGAAGGATCCCCAGAGCCCAGCAGGTCGACGCTGGGGCGGCCGTGAGCGTGCCACTGCACTCCAGCCTGGGCAGAGGACTGAGACTCCAACTCAAAAAAAAAAGAAAAGAAAAGATTAATCTTTCACACATTCCAAAGTTTTAATAGAAAATTGTCCTGGAGCATCAATACCTCTGGGACATCTAAAAAATGGACAAATAGAAAACACATTTTTCGGCAGGGCTCAGTGGCTCAGCCTGTAATCCCAGCACTTTGGGAGGCCCAGGCGAGTGGATTGCCTGAGTCTGCGGGTTCGAGACCCACCCGAGCAAATTGGCGAGACCTCATCTCTACAATAAATCAAAAATTAGCCGGGCGTGGTAGCATGCGCCTGTAGTTCCAGTCATTTGGAAAGCTGAGGCAGAAGGATCACCAGAGCCCTGAAGGTCACCTCTGGGGTGGCCGGGAGTATGCACTGCACTCCAGTCTGGGCGACAGAGTGGGACTCCAACTCAAAAAAAAATTTTTTAAAGAAAACACATTTTTCTTGAGGGAAAACAGTACAGTGACGTGGTTGTCAAGGGGCAGGCACAACAAATTTATTTGAATTTTAAAAATGCAGTCAGACTTCTTTTGAGAAAAAGTAAGCCTGATCTGGTAGATGATTTTGACCATAAGGGCTAGGCACTGCCCATTAGATTGTACAGCAGATATTTCCATAAATTGAGTAAGCAAATGTGCAACTACAGTGTTTTGACAAAAACATATTCAAAGCTTACATAAAAGATGTGTACACTGAAATTATATCTTTTGCAGTTATTTAATCTTTTTAAAATATGTATATATTGAGTTGGAATCTCCCTCTGTCACCTAGTCTGGAGTGCAGTGGCACACTCACTGCCACTGCAGCCTCAACCTACTGGGCTCAGGGGATCCTTCTGCCTCAGCCTTCCAATTAGCTGAAACTACAGACCTGTGCCATCACGTCTGACTAATTTTTTATTTTTTATTTTTATTTTTTGATTTATTGTAGAGACAAAGTCTTGCCAAATTGCTCAGGCTGGTCTCGAACCCCTGGGCTCAGGCAATCCTCCTGTCTCAGTCTCCCAAAGTGCTGGAATTACAGACGTGAGCCACCGTACCCAGCTTAATCTTTTTTTAAAAGTAGATGTTAACTTAAAAATGTGTGAAGGGTGCATAGTTTTACAATATTCTTTGGGCACAAGAGCTTGAAGAAAATTGCAGTAGAAGCCTGGGGAGGTGAGCAGCAACTAGAGACAGCAGGGATTTTACCAAACTGTTGGGAGTGGGTGGATACTGACCTGGGGTGGGGCCTGGGGCTTAATTCATCTGAGTGGGAGAACCAGGAACTTTGGACTCTACAGTTGTTGGGGTTGGAAGAGGGAAGGTTAGTGGCAGACTTTTTTTTTAATCTTTCCTTTTCTTTCGTTTTGTGTCTCTGTCCACCCTCCTTTGTCTTCTCTGTTTATTTCAGTCTAAACTGTCCTCTCCTCTTTGAATTTTCTCCTTATCATTTCCTCACTCACCCCGCCTTGAACCCTGAGACTGAATTAGCGTCAATACTGATCTAATGAATATATTCTACTAATTGCATGTCTTAGTGTTTCAAGTTCCTAATTATTCTGAAGATTGTATGAGATATTTTATTTCTGTTTCAAAAAGTATAATTTGGTTACCATTCACTTTTGAAAGGTGCCTGACTGCTTTATTCCCTCTGAATCCGAAGCCCTTGACAGGATAGAGAAAGGTTGCCAGCCCTTGTCTGGAGCGTATAAAACTGTACTTTTCTCTTGAGGACTATACTTTTTATTCACGTAGAAACCTGTGAACACAGCAGTTCCTGTGGAGTTTCTCCTCCGTGCATGGCAAGCTTCAGTTCTCCCACCCCTTTACTTCCCATACTTTCTCTTCTTTTTCCCACATTGTCTGTGGACATCCCTGGAGACTTTATTTTTTTTATTAAAGCCACCACAGCTTCGAGCAGCTGGGCTCAGGTGTTCCTTCTGCCTCAGCTTTCCAAGTAACTGGAACCACAGGTGCATGCCACCATGCCCAGCTAATTGTTTGATTTATTGTAGAGACGAGGTCTCACCAACTTGTCCAGACTGGTCTCAAACCTCCGGGCTCAGCCAATCCTCTCGTCTCCACCTCCCAAAGTGCTGGGATTACAGGTGTGAGCCACCACGCCCTGCTCCCTGAGGATTTGATTTTATTTCTGGTTGATGAACTTCCTGATTTCTCCCCTTGCAGTCTCCGTTGTCCAAACATCACCTCCTGAGTCTTTTACTTCCATGGTCACCTCCAGCATGTACAGTCCATGCAGCTGGCCAGGAGGATCAGAAAGATTCCTATAGGGGCAATTCCCTTCTTGACAGAGCTATTCAGTGAGTTGTTCAATTGGCAAAAAGTCAAGGAGCTCATTTTACTATGAGAATAGTTTCAGAATGTCATCATCTACACCTCTTTTTTACCTTTAGTAATCTATTGCATGGACCCCAACCAGGTTAGAAGGTGGTTTTTATCACAATTTTACAAATATTAGTGAGAGACTCTGAGCCGGTTGCTTGATTTCACTTGGCCCCAGAGGAAAATACAAATTTTAAGGGAGTTTCCAGCTCCAAAATTTATGATTCTGTCAAGTCCTTTGGTTAGCTGACATCACAGAAAAATAAAGAGCATTTGCCCATAAGCCCCTGTCTGTCTTACTCTTCCTCTTCACAGTTCCTAAGCACAGTCCAACACTGACACATAGTAGACAGTCAACAAATTTGATACTTGAACAAATGAATAAATGAATGTAGACTTAACAGACTATCTGGGACCTGCTTTGTTGAGAATGTGTCAAATGACGTGACAATCATGGGGTTACAGGACTAGGCTTCTCTCACCTTCCTCTGCTATGAAACAGAGCAGCATTTGAGATGTTGTTCCTTTTCCCCTCTCCACCTCTGGCTCCTCTGCTTACCAGGTATGTGCTGGGAATGAATCCCAAGAGTCCCGAGAAGAAGTGCTTACCAAGCACTGGATGAAACTCATCATGATTAATAACCAGTTAAGCAGCCTCCAAATTGCATCTCATCTTTACCAACATCTATAATTGACTTTTAACTAAACCAGAAGCCAAACAAACTCATTATTAGCTCCAGAAGAGAGATATCTTATCAAGTTTAAGAACATTACATTTAGCTCGAAGTCAGCTACTCCCATTCTAAAAGGGGCGATAAATACAAGAAAATTAAAATCTAGGTCCCATGCCCCTGAGAAAGAAAAGGTAGTTATAGCAATTGTAAATTTCTAGATTTTTAATTTGATGACATGATTACATTTTTCCCAGAAGACCTTTTATTAAACAGTGGTGTGAATTACTGTCGATGACTTCAAGAAACTATGACATTCCATTAACTTTCCACAAGAGTTACTTCATTGCTTTGACATTAAATTTATTTTATTGGACCATGAGGGCTATACTGCAGCAATTTTCTTTTTGTTTCAACTACTTTTAAACTATTTGTTTTAATTTTAAAAATAAGCAAATCGTCTTTGGAACAATACAAACACACAAAAAATGTTGGTTGCTTTTTGCAGAGGGGAAATAGGTGGCAGGGAACAGGAAATAAAGCAGGCTCTATTGTAGCACTTGAATTTTGAAACATATGAAAATACTTTTTTCTATTATAAAAAATTAACAATAAAATAATATAGGTACATAACTTAGAAATCAGTAGCATTAAAAGACAGTTCTCTGCCCCATCTATCCCCATCCCCAGTTCTTCTTCAGAAGCATCTTCTTTTAACTCTTTCACCTGCTTCTTGTACTTGGTCTCACGTTTCTAAATAGGATGCTCTCATTGCTACATCTAGATTTATCCAGTTTAGACAGGGTCTATTAATTATGGCATTGGAGAGTTTAGCTCTTTTATACACCATGGCCATCAGCTTCTGCATTTCCTCTTCACAATATGATGGTATCACAGTTCTTTGATTTAACAAATAGCCAACATAAGTATCATCTACTGGTGAATCAAGTAGTTCTACAATGCACTTTTTATCAGAGTTTTCTACTTTTCCTTTGTTTTATTTGCTTAATTTTCTGTGATATTTTTTCAAGAGATTCAGTAGATGTGTTACATGTCTAATTTGTTTACATGCCCAAATGCATCAAATTTCCCCCAGATTTTTCTTTTTTATTCTAACTATCCTGAAAGCATTATGCTGGCTATCAGCTGCTGCTGAATTTAGGAAGGTATCTTAGGAAAGTGATTCATTCCCTTACTAAGGGCCTCTTTTGTTCACACTAGTTTTTCACTGCGACTCTGTTACCAACACAGTTCTACTTGGAAAAAGGTAAATTAATTCTATTTCCTCAAGGGACATACCCTCTTTTCCAAGGACTGCCAAGACATCCTGACTGTTCTTCCCTTGAACTCCCCCTCCTACTTTTCAAGGTAAGGGGGACTCAAGGTGTGAGTATCTTTCATTCACTGTCAGAACAGATTTTTAGTGTAGCAAGTTTGCTTATCAGTAAACATATTCATTTACATGCCTAGTGTCATAATAGATGCAAAGTATCAAACATGTTCCCCAATGTCAAAGACTTTACAATCTGGCCCAGGAGTGAAACAGAATTAACAATTTTAAAAGCTCCTTTCCGTCACATCTTAAATGTAGTAGTCTTTGTAAAAGTCTTTTTTGTTCTCTTCTTGTATTTCTTTACTCTCTTACCCTGTTTGCTAGATATAACACTAACATCTCACTAATAGTCTAGGTATTTTTGTAACTTTTGGAAACTCTCGCATTTTGCTTCCAAAGCCAATCTTTAATGAGTTACTTAATATTGTTGCAACTCATTTTCTACATATGTAAAATGGAACTAGCAATAAGAGTTATCTTATAAATTTGCTGTGAGCATTAAATAAGATCCATGTGAAGAATTTGGCCTAGTTCCTGACACTTGATAGTCAATAAATGTTAGCTATTGTTTGTATATTGGAATTATTTATTACTGTTATTACCATCTTACTTGGTTATAGAAGGGAAGCTTAAAGCATCATTTCACCATCTTCTAGCAGTCAGTGTTATTAAGAAGTCTGATACCAACTGGATTTCCATTCCTCTGTAAGTAACCTGTTTCCTCTGTCCTCTCCTCTCCTCTGCTCTGCTCTACTCTCTCCTCTCCTCTCCTCTCTCTCCTTCTCTCTCATTGTCTGTCCATCGTGAATGTATTGAAAATTCACAATAACATGCTTTGGTTGCTTCTTGTTTCATCTGTTGGCCTAAACACTTAATTTGGTACTTTAATCTAGCCATTCCTTTTCTCCAATTCTGAAATTTCTTCTATTTCTTTGATAATTTTTTTTTCACTTTTTTCTGCACTATTTCAGGAACTTCTTATGAATATTTTACTTCCTAAATTGATCCTCTAATTTCTTATCATTTTCCTCTCATTTCCATATCTGTATCTTTTTATAATTTATTCTAACATATTTCCTCACTTTTACCTTCCAAACAGTCCATTGAATTCTTCACTTCATCTTTCATGCTTTAAATATTCAACAGAATGTCTCACGTGCTCTAATTGTTCCTGCTCTTTAGCATTTCTTTCTTCCTTAACTGATACAGTATCTTCAGTTCTCTCTGAGAAGTTTAATGATTGTGGACTTTGTCTAAAAAATGAACGTTCTATTTTTTTTGTTTTTGAATTTGAGTCTCACTCTGTCGCCCAGGCTGGAGTGCAGTGGCACGTTCACAGCCACCCCAGCGTTGATCTCCTGGGCTCCGGCATTCCTTCCACCTCAGCCTTCCAAGTAGCCAGAACTACAGGCACGCGCTACCATGCCTGGCTAATTTTTTTATTTATTGTAGAGACGAGGTCTCACCATGTGGTCCAGGCTGGTCTCAAACCCATGGGCTCAAGCAATCTTCCCACCCTGGCCTCCCAAAGTGCTGGGATTAAAGGCTTGAGCCACCGCGCCCAGCTGAACAACCTAATTTTAAAAATGAGTAAATGATGTGTACCTCTAGTTCACCAACACAAACAACAAAACCAGCAAATAACTAATCAAATATAAAAAGATATTTTTAAAATACTGTCAACATTTGAAAATGGTTACATCATTCTATGTGTTATAAGAATAAAAGTGGGAAAATTAAAAATTTCTCCAGGTCCCATATTTTTATTCATTTTTCTAAAGCCAACAAATGCCTTTCCATGGCCCATCATTACATCAGAAGAGAAAGTGAGGCTCACAATTTAAAAATAAAAACTAACTCAAAGAAAGAGGAACCAAAGTATATTAACTTCTTTAGTACCACTGCCACATTTTGTTTTGTGTTTGTTTCTTTGTTTTTTAAGACAGAGTCTTGCTTTGTCACCCAGGAACATGATCATAGCTCAATGAAAACTTTAACTCCTGGGCTTAAGTGATTCTCCCACCTCTGCCTCCCGAGAACCTGAGACTACAGATGTGCACCACCATGACTGGTTAATTATTTTTATTTTTTGAGATGGAGTCTCACTATGTTACCTAGGCTGGTCTCAAACTCCTGTCCTCAAGTGATCCTTCCACCTCAGCCTCCCAAAGCGCTGCGAATACAGGCAACTGCACCTGGCCACACTGCCAGGTTTCTTTTATTCCCATTATCCACGGTTTGATTTATTTTTAGTATTGAGTTCATGCTAATATGTGCAGCTGTCAGTGTAATTACCCATGTCATCTCACTGTGATGGTTCTAGAGCTTGAAATGTCTATATTTAAAAATAACATAATGTCTCAAAATTAAAACTAAAAATTTAAAAGTATAGGCTAGCAGCCTACATATCACATCTTCTGACTTTGCTCTGGAGTAATTTTTAAACTGCATTATTCAAAGGAATGCCTTTCACTCTGTACACTTATCTGTAAAGAATAATAGCAGGGAAAATTAAAGATGAAAGGACACGAGAAAAGCTTTAAGGATAAAATGTGGTTCATCTGCCTCTGAATTGTCTCCACTTCATCAGTTGGACTTTAGGATGAACCCTAAATAATCGGAGTTCTCGCTCATCAACAGGTAATGTAGCCAGCATCACTGACTATATCCAGACCCATCTGAGCTGTCTTAAGACCTTGTAGATCTTGAACATCTTATACTTGAAAGCCCCACTCACAGTCTCATTAAATATTTTAAAATGTACTAGTCTCATAAATATTTATTGAACATCTACATTGTCCAAGGCACAGTGAATAAAACTAAGCCCCCCCCCCCACTTTTGTGAAGCCTTTATTCTATGTAATTTATATCCAGCTAAGAAGTCAGGCTTAAGTGAGTTGAGTTTAACTGAACAGTTGTCTTGTTATGTTAGGTAGACATTTATGTTAGGGTTGTCTAGAGTATGTTGAGGTAACAATCTCAAAAAATCTCAATGGCTTAATAGAATGCAAATTTATTTTTGGTCCACTACATATGCAATGTAGTTTGGAGGAGTTCTTCTCCATAGACATCAGCACTCAGGAACACAGACTTTAGAAGGCGTCACCATCTTGCAGCTGCACCAATAAACATATACAACCTTGTCAGTCTCTACACTGGGAAGCAGTAAGCTGGAGAGAGTCACGCACTGATCCTTAAATGCTTCATGCCAGAAGTGATGAAGCCCACTTGCAGTCACAACCAATGGCCAGAACTAGCCACAGGCCTGCCTAGCTGAAGGAGACCAGAAGACGCAGGAAAGCCCAGGGATATTCATGAGCAGTAAATATGTCTGTAACAAAACTGATTTACCATTTGCTGACTTTATTTTGCAGTTTTTCTTTTTTAAATTTTAGTCATTTTTATTGTATTTATTTTTTTGAGTCAGGATCTCACTCTATCGCCCAGGCTGGAGTGCAGTGGCACAATCATGGCTTACTGCAGCCTCAAACTCCTAGGCTCAAGCAATCCTTCCACCTCAGCCTCTCGAGTAGCTGGGACTTCAGGCGTGTGCCACCACGCTCAGCTAATTTTATTTTTACTTTTTGTAGAGATGAGATCTCACTATTTTGCTTGTGCTGGTCTTGAATGCCTGGCCTCAATCAATCCTCCTGCCTCAGCCTCCCAAAGTGCTGGGATTACAGGCATGAGCCACCACACCCAGCCTATTCCTTTTATATTTTACAGTCAATAAATGTTTCTCAAGTTGCAAATTTTTGCATGAAGAACTCATAGGTCCCAAGCACTATTCCTATAATTATAATAGTTCGTATTTATTGCAAGCCTGTTACATGCCAGGCATTGTGTTAGGTGCTTTATATGTGTACATAAATATGCCACTCATTTACTTTTCACAACAATGCTATGATGTGGGTACAATTTCTGCCTTCATTCCACAGCTGAGGAAATGAAGGCACAGAAAGGCACTTGCCAAGTCACACCACTAGTGAACAAAATGTCTGAGTGTGTGCCTTTAGGACACAAAGCATAAACAGCCTGCAGGATGTGCAGTATTTATCTTTTCTGCCTGTACCAACACTTACAGTAACAATAATGAAAGAGAGAAAAGAAAGGGGAAAGGCAAGGCTTCTCCTGCCCAACTCAAGACTAGTAGTGAGCAGTTCTCATTTTCTTTTGGGTGTGTTTACTCAAAACAGAACTATAAAGAGACAGGATAAATAGATGGCGCCCATCCTTGAAAAACTTGAGACTGCAATACCCACCAGAGCCTGCATTCTGATAAAACGGAATGAAGTTGTTACCCAACCAGTGCTGTCCTAATGGAGTTTATTTTGTCTCCAAATGAGCATTTATTGTGCTTAAAAAATGAAAGCTGGAGGCCGGGGTGGTGGCTCAGCCTGTAATCCTGCGCTTTGGGAGGCCTAGGTGAGTGAATTGCCTGAGCCAGAGGGTTCGAGACCCTCCTGGGCAACTTGGCGAGACCTCATCTCTACAATAAAACCAAAAAAATTAGCTGGGCGTGGTAGTGCGCGCCTGTAGTTCCAGCTACTTGGAAGGTTGAGGCGGAAGGATTGCCGGAGTCCAGCAGGTCGAGGCTGTGGCCAGGAGCGTGCCACTGCACTCCAATCTGGGCAATAGAGTGAGACTCCAACTCAAAAAAAAAAAAGAAAGAAAGCTATTAAACAAACAGATAAAGTTCACCAAGGCATTGATTTTTATTTTTGTGCCCCAAATTAATGTGAATGTAGCCAATTCATTCAAGGTATTGCCTTACCTGAAACCTGGCAATTAGAGATTGCAGAACATCCACAACTCAGCATTTCTATTCACAGTGCATGCCTCTTATTTCTGGTCTTGCATTCAGTGTGTCACCAAAAAGGGCAAACGAGCCTCAGCAGCATGCAAGCCTGCACTAACATGATCATACCCAGTTCTAGACTAAAAAGTCACACTAGACCAAGAGCATGCACTGTGTAATCCCTTTCATACAAAGTTCAAGAACAGGTAAAGCTTATCTTTATGGTGATAGATAGATGGTGATAGATCTATCAGAATAGTGGTTACCTTTGGAAAGAGGTATGAAGGAACATTCTGAAGTGATAGAAATGTCCTATATCTTGAACTAGATGGGATTTCACATTAAAAATTCATCAAACTGAGCACTCAAAATTCGTGCACTTTACTGTATATAAAGCATGCCTCAACAAACTTACTCTAATCTCTCCCTCACTAGAAATTATGAATCCTACAATATATGGATGCGCCATAATAGGATCAGACAAATTAGGGGCTACCCTTACCACACACTAGTGGGTAATGATGGTATTCGCTGAGTGGGCTTGGACAGATTACTCAATCTCTCTAAGTCCCAACTTCCATATCCATAAAAGGGGGCTTGTTAATGTGCTGCTTATTCCTTCTACCTATACCCCTTTAGTCCTAGACACAAAAAACTCTATGTATTCAAAGTATTATATATTATATATAACATGTACAAAAATACACACACACACACACTTTTTTTTTTTAAGCAGGATTTATTGAGAGGACAGAAAGTCTCCTACAGAGGGAAGAGACCTGAGGGTGTTGCCCACACACACATACTTTTTAAAAAAATTTTAGAGATGCGGTCTCGCTTTGTTGCCTAGTAGTTGTTGTCGCTGTTTTAAATATAATAACCTTGCTGGGCATAGTTGCTCATGCCTGTAATCCCAGCACTTTGGGAGGCAGAAGCGGGAGGATTGCCTGGACACAGGGGTTTGAGACCAGCCTGGGTAACTTGGCAAGACCTCATCTCTACAATTATCAAAAAATTAGCCAGGCATGGTGGTGTGTTCTTGTAATTCCAGCTACTTGGAAGTCTGAGGTGAAAGGATTGCCTGAGTCCAGCGGGCTGAAGCTGCGGTGGCCATGAGTGTGCCACTGCATTCCAGCCTGGGTGATTGAGTAAGACTTTGACTCAAATAAATAAATAAAATAAGGCCGGGCTCGGTGGCTCAGCCTGTAATCCCGCACTTTGGGAGGCCGAGGTGAGTGGATTGCCTGAGCCCACGGGTTCGAGACCCACCTGGGCAACTTGGCGAGACCTCATCTCTACAATAAAAATCCAAAAAAAAAATTAGCCACTCGTGGTAGCACGCGCCTTTAGTTCCAGCTACGTGGAAGGCTGAGGCAGAAGGATCACCGGAGCCCAGCAGGTTGAGACTGCGGTGGCCGGGAGCGGCCACTGCACTCCAGTCTGAGCGACAGAGTGAGACTCCAACTCAAATAAATAAATAAATAAATAAATAAATAAAATAGCCTTGATGGCCTATCAGTACTGGAGACAGAATCATTAGCATCCAACAACTGATTCACAGTTCCTAAAGGAAGGAAGAAATCAGTTTTCAAACAGTCCCAGAGATGAGCAGAGAAGGGCTCAAAGAGGTGAACACCTGGGACCCCAAGCTTGGGAGTCTTGATCCTATAAAAGTTATGCAGACAAAAAGGCAAGAAGTGGGGAGTATGGGAGACTCTGGTGCTCTGGAAGCTTTGTGCACCTAGCCAGTGTTGGGCCACTGTATTTGCCTGTATAGGCTGCACACTGTAAAACTCCAGGGTTGTAGTTCATACGCATTGTGCCCCCGCGGTTGTGTTGTACAGGATCACTATGAAAGCCACTATTAGGGGACTGAGTCTCTCCAGCTGAATGTCCAGCCTTCTCAGAAAAAAACCACACAAACAAAAAACCTCTCATGTCAGAACCTCACCTTGGCTGCATCAGCTCCTCACCTGGTGATCTCTCAAAGGAGCAAAGCCCATCACTGTAGTGGAACTTTGTTCCATCTCTATCTGAGAAAAATGTAAACCCAGTGGTGACCCTGTTCACCCATGAGAGTGGAAGCGTGAAACCCTGAAATTATACTTGAGGGGAAGGGGAGACGAGCTGAGTCACGTTAGTGACACACACATATCCACCTCATATCTGCTGATAGCATTATTGTTATTAATATTGTAAAACCTCTAACTATGACTTATTTGGGACTTTGATATGGCAAGATACTATGAGGGTATACAGAAAGGTCCTGGGACAAAGGATTGAGGGCTTATACCAAAATTCACCAGTACATGCATTTTTATTTGTAAGGTCTCAGAAAACTAAATCATTTATGTAAACTTGTTGCAAATTTCCCTATCTCCTCGTTACCCAGTGAGGCATAAGCTGAAATTGTTAACCCAAATTATTTTTTTAAATAAGGCTGTGAGTAGTGGCTCACACCTGTAATCCCATCACTTTGGGAAGCCAAGGAGGACTGCTTGAGCCCAGGAGTTCAAGACTAGCCTGGGCAACATAGAAAGATCCCATGTCAATTTTTTTTTAAAAGTGAACAAAAACAACAACAACAAAAACAAAACTATTTTATCCAAAAAGACAATACTAAATTTAACTGTTTCATTCCACACTGCAGTCAAGGGAGCACTTACAAGGGCTCACAATCTCTCTTGGGGAGGAGATCTTGATCTTTGGACCTTGAAGGAGAGGGGGAAGATGTTTTCTTCTCCCATGAAAATTTTGTTTTCTTCCTCATAAAAACCATTCTAATTTCAGAATGAAAAAAAGTAGCTGGGCTCAGTGGCTCAGCCTGTAATCCCACGCTTTGGGAGGCTGAAGTGAGTGGATTGCCTGAGCCCGCGGGTTCAAGACCCACCCGGGCAACTTGGTGAGACCTCATCTCTACAATAAATCAAAAAAAAATTAGCCGGGCATGGTGCGCGCCTGTAGTTCCAGCTACTTGGAAGGCTGAGGCGGAAGGATTGCTGGAGCCCAGCAGGTCGAGGCTGCGGTGGCTGGGAGCGACTACTGCACTCCAGTCTGGGCGACAGAGTGAGACTCCAACTCAAAAAAAAAAAAAAGAATGAAAAAAAGTAATGATTGCCTAGCCATGGGATGTTAATTCAATGGGGGCAGTTCATTCATTTCTCTCACTCTTTTTTCTTTTGCCCTTTTTTTCTTTTATAAAATTCTTGTTTAATTTTCTATCAAAGTTCATTGTTTAAAAAATTTTTGTAACTATTCACAATGGCTCACATTTTCATAAATATCTATATGGTCAGGTATGGTGGCTCATGGTTGTAATTCCAGCGCTTTGGGAGGCCAAGGTGGGAGGATTCCTTGAGCCCAGGAGTTTGAGACTAGCCTAGGCAACATAGCAAGACCCTATCTCTAAAAAAATCTTTAAAAAATTCGCTGGGCATGTGGCTCACTCCTGTAGTTCCAGCTACTGGGTGGCTGAGGTGGAAGGATCACCAGAGTCCAGGAAGTTGAGGTTGTAGTGGGCCATGATCACGCCTTGCAGTCCAGCCTGGGCAACAGAGTGAGACCTTGACCCAAACAAACAAACAAAAATTATGTATAATTTTTATAATAATTATATATGGATCCTAGATTTATCCCGGAAAAACTAGACTCAGATGGATATAAGAGAAGAGGGGCTAATGGTGAAAATTCTTTGTTGTTGATGGTGTTTTAGACATTCGGTCACCTTGGAGTTTATTTAAACCAAGAGAAAAAGATCATAATGTGTTCACACAATACATATTTGGTTTTTAAAAATAACTATTGTGTGACAAATAGCAGAAGGAATTAAGGAATGTTGCACTTGTGATCCATACAAAACACCAACATTTTAGATTGTACATAATTAAAGAAATGTCTCAAATACTTGTTGAAATCCTAGAGTAGTCAATACATAGAAGCATGCCTTAGGTGAGCATAGGAATGGAGTCTAGAAAAGAGAAAATAATCACATAGGAATGACTCAATTTCTTTAAAATCACTGAGCAAGAAAAGCAACATTGAAGTTTCATATTGATTTTACACAACTTCTCTACAGTACCTTGACTTAAATCCAAAAGCAAAAATTAAGACTCTTACCTCTATTTTTGGTAAACAACTTCAAGGTAAACTTTGATGACTTTTTCCCCTAGATTTTACCTGAGAGTGGCCTTTTAAAATTTTTTATTTAAAAGAGGGTAGATTTGGAAAGTTTATACTGATGTCACTGATGTTAATATTTCTTGGGATTTTAGGAAGATTAATATTCTGACACAAAAGGGCTGGAGTTTCCTAAACTAGCCTCAAATATCTCCAGTTTATTTTGTGCATCCATTTGTGTAATAATCTCATTCACTTTGGTCTCCAAGACCATGCTCCCGTCACCATTTCTGCTAGAATATTGTAAACCTTGTCTATGTGAAAAATCAAATCCAGTTTACAGACATTTGCAAAAGTTTGTCTAATGTTTCCATAAATACTTGAATTATATCTAAAATGCCAAGTTCACGTTCTAAAGAGTCCACACAGAAGACAAATTATAAAGTTGCATAATATCCATAAATCAATTTGTTGTCAGATCCTTGAATGAATAGTCCTCCTTCTAGGAAATTACATTTTCATCTCTCTTAGATACCAGATGGAAAGTTTCCCTGATGATCTGCTATTGTGTATCTTCACTGTAGGACTGGTAGAACTTGGAGAGCCACGGCTTCCCATGGTTGCTGAAGTTGAGGATCACCTTGATCATGGCGGGGCCAGGCCAACCAGTTGGGCACTGGGAGCCAGGGTGGGTACAGGTACGAGCTTCTCCTCAGGATCTTGCCAGGATTCCTTCCCATCCCCTCCCCCACTGTCCCCACACACACACTCACCTGCACATGGGAGATAATTCTTATTTAAGTTATTCTTTTGTGTTTCTCAGAGTATGTATGTAAGAGTAGCGTGTATGTAAGTGTTTATATTTTATCATTATTACTGTTTGGGAGATATTTCATGAAATCAGATGAGACTAAAACTCTCAGTGGAAATGTTCACAGCAATCGCTAAAACATATTTTAATTCTTTTGAAAAATTAATCTAAATGAAAAACCACCTTCTACATGCCATAACAGTGAAGCTGTTATTCATTGAGCATTTATTATATGTCAAGCCTTGAGTTAAGTACTTTACATCATCTAGTTACTTAATCAAAAAACTCAATGAGTTGTATATAATCCTCAAAAAACCACTTTTTTATTTTTATTTTTATTTTCTGAGTCATGATCTCACTCTGTCACCCAGACTGGAGTGTAGTGGCATAATCACAGCTCACTGCAGCCTCAAACTCCTGGGCTCAAGCTGTCCTCCTGCCTTAGCCTCCCAAAGTGCTGGGATTACAGGCGTGATACACCATGCCAGGCCAAAACAAACTGCCATTTTTAACAAACTCAAGTTATATAATCCTCAAAAAATATTTTATTAAAAGAGGAATTTGCTGGGCTCGGTGGCTCAGTCTGTAATCCCACGCTTTGGGAGGCTGAGGTGAGTGGATTGCCTGAGCCCGCAGGTTCGAGACCCACCTGGGCAACTTGGCAAGACCTCATCTCTACAATAAAATCAAAAAAATTAGCCGGGCGTGGTAGCACGCACCTGTAGTTCCAGCTACTTGGAAGGCTGAGGCGGAAGGATCGCCGGAGCCGAGCAGGTCGAGGCTGTGTTGGCCGGGAGC
>CAUYQG010119493.1:0-12541 GCA_963574415.1 Tarsius wallacei | reverse complement strand
TGGGCGTGGTAGCGCGCACCTGTAGTTCCAGCTACTTGGAAGGCTGAGGTGGAAGGATCGCCGGAGCCCAGCAGGTCAAGGCTGCGGTGGCCGGGAGCGGCCACTGCACTCCAGTCTGGGCGACAGAGTGAGACTCCAACTAAAAAAATATATATATATCAGTAGGGATTTCTGGTTCCTACCAAGCATTTGAGGTTTCTAATTTCCCTTTTAAGATTTGTGAAAAAAGTTAAAGATTATAGGTCAAATATATGCCAGATTCCAAAAAGGCTTCCCAAAAAGTCACAGGGAGTTCATAGGGATGTGATGCGCTGAGGAAGAATGATAGAAATGTGCTGGAAAACATGTAACACATTCTCATTCTCTCTCTCTTCTCATTCTCTCTCTCTCTTTCTCTCTCTCTCTCTCTCTCTCTCTCTCTCTCTCTCTCACACACACACACACACACACACACACACACACACACACACAGAATCTAAAGAAAAAAGGGAGCACATGGGCCCCTCAAAAAATTCTGAAGGAAATTCTCTCAAAGTTGTCGATTCTGAGTACTGACCTTACCATCACGGGCCTTTCAGTGACCCGATGTATGGCGCAAAACATTAACCCTCGGTCGCAGGCAGGTGCTTCCTAGGAAGGCAGTCCTCGTCAATGCTTCTGCAGCACGGCTCCCCGACAGCACTGTGCCACTCAGTTAGAAACGAGTTAGGGATTTTGTTTTATTTTCAAAGATGCAAGAGTAAAAAACAACTGGGCTTAGAAGAGTTGTGGGAGGAGAATGCCTCCAGGCTCCATCTAGCAAGAGAAGAATCAAATCTTTTCTGGGTGATCCAAAGATGAAATATAAAGTGACATTCAGAGTAGCATGTTCACAAAGAAATAAGGCCCGGAAATTTCCAGAAAGGAGACTCCATTCACCCTCCATCATCAAATAAAAAAACTGTGTGAACATCGCTCATTTCAAGGAGAATAAATAGGGGAGGAAGGGAAACTATAAAATCAACCAATATGTTTTGAAAATAGAATATCAAAGTATGACGGGCTCGGTGGCTCAGCCTGTAATCCCAGCACTTTGGGAGGCCAAGGTGAGTGGATTGCCTGAGCCCGCGGGTTCGAGACCTGCCTGGGCAACTTGGTGAGACCTCATCTCTACAATAAATCAAAAACTAGCCGGGCATGGTGTTGCACACCTGTTATTCCGACTACTTGGAAGGCTGAGGCAGATGGATCGCTGGAGCCCAGCAAGTTGAGGTTGCGGTGGCCGGGAGCATGCCACTGCACTCCAGTCTGGGCGACAGAGTGAGACTCCAACTCAAAAAAAAAAAAAAGAAAAAAGAATATCAAAATATATAAGATAACAACAAACATCTACCCCCATTTTTATTTACTATAATACTATCTATGCTATATTGAAATATACAAAATAACAAAAATCTACCCCATTTATTTTTACTGTAATAATATCTATGCTATTGTTAATGCATGCATATGACACATATACTATGAATTACACACAAGGCACATACTGTGCTTGTCACACACTCACAAGATAATCATCTGGTAAGTCTAATAAGCAAGATTAGGAATGAAAACTGTCAAGACAATAATATAAAAAGTAAAAAAGCCATCCATATATAACACTAAGCTAAAGATGTTGATGACATTAATGATTTTCTAAAGCAATAATTTGCCCGGCATTGGGCTAAACAATTATCAAGTCACATACATAAGTGAAGTTTAAAAGGTGTTAAAGCTTGTCTTCATAAGGTGTACCATGATCAAATAACCTCTATCTCTAAGGAACTTAAAAGAGCCCATATTGACTGGCCTCATGAGCAATCATCTCCTCATGTGCGACGCATGTCATAGGCAGTCGTAGGGTTCTGAGAATCCTGGGATTCTGACCCGTATTCCATTACAGACCACAGGTTTACTTAGGCCACCTTTATGATCAATTATGTTTTTCTTTAATTTTTAATTTTCAATATGTGGGGCACAATTCAGGGTTAGGTATACAAGTGTTCATTATACAGGTACCTTTGTTGATGAGGTGAGCTCCCTCTCCCCTGGCAGTTTCCCACTACTGTCAATCCCTTTCTTGTAGTATTGCAATAGCAGTTCAAGGTCTGCTTATGAGTGAGAATAGGTGATACTCGGTTCTTTGTTTCTGTGATAGATCACTCAGTATTATAGACTCTTGTAAGTCCGTCCAGGTTTCTGTGAAGTTCATGATTTTGCCCTTCTTTTTGACTGCGTAATATTCCATCATGTATACATACCACATTTTTTTAATCCAGACCTCTTTTGATGGGCAGCACGGTTGGTTCCATGTTTTGATATTGTAAATAATGCTGCAATAAACATGCGTCAGCAGGTATCTTTTTCATAGAGTGATTTGAGTTCCTCCGGGTATATTCCCAGTAGGGGGATTGCAGGGTCATATGGCTGGTCAGTTTTTAGATCTTTTAGGAATCACCACACTGTTTTCTACAGAGGTTGTACTAGTTTACACTCCCACCAACATTTAGAAATGTTCCCTTTCCCCCAGCATCCTCTCCAGCATCTGTTGTTTTTTGAGATGGCCATGCTGACTGGAGTTAGGTGGTATATTAGTGTGGCTTTAATTTGCATTTATTTGATGGCTAGTGAGGCTGAGCATTTTTTCATGTATCTGTTGGCTGCTCATATGTCTTCTTTTGAGAAGTATCTATTCATATCTTTTGCACACTTTGTAATGGGGCTGTTTGTTTTTTTTCTTTTCAGTATTTTTGAGTTCCTTGTAGATGCTAGATGTTAGACCTTTGTCAGATACACAGTTGGCAAATACTTTTTCCCACTCTGTGGGCTGTCTCCCCGCTCTCTCAGTGGTTTCTTTGGCTTTGCAGAAGCTTATTAGTTTGATGAGGTCCCACTTGTCTATCTTATCTCTTATGGCTTGGTCACTTGGGGTTCTGATCAACAATTGGTTACCAGTTCCAATTTCCATAAGGGTGTCTCCTGCATTTTCTAAGGTTCTTATAGTTTGAGGTCTTACACTTAGGTTTTTGATCCATTTACAGTTGGATTTTTAGTATGGTGAGATCAATTATGTTTTAAGAAGAGCCTCTGACCCATATTCTCAGGCTGCATGACTCATAGATAACTTTGAGATCATTAATTAGTCAACCTCATAAGTTGGGTGAGAAGAAAATCCAGCAAAAAAGAACTTAAAAATAAAAAAAGTTAAACTAGTCTTAAAATAGAATATATTCCAGAAGGAACATATTCTATGGAAAATTGTGTTTTTATTTCAAAAGAAGATCATGTGATCATGTTTGAATGCAATGCACAGGTAAATGACCCATAGGAGGACTTTCGGCATGATTCAATCATAGAACTAACATATTTGGCTATTTATGTATTTGTGCATTTTTGGTTAGGTCATTTATTTGTTTCAGAATTTGTCTAATTGAATTTCTAAGGATTACTATTGCTAATGATAAAGATAATAATCTTTAGCATTTCTTGGATATTGGCAATATGTTAAGCATCCTGTTAAGAGTTTTACCAGTATTTTCTCATTTAACTCTTAGAAAAGCCTGGCAAGATAGAGATTGTTATCATACTTATTTCGTGGGAAGGAAAACTGAGACACAGTCATCTACACCTCTGTTTCAGACTTCTCTTATGGAGGTCGGCTAATCAACATTCAGCATGAGCAAAACAGACACACATCCCTGCCTTGGTCATGTGCACAACCTAGTGAGAAACAAGCTGTGGGCAGACAATGAATGAAGCAGCTTTCTCTGCTGCTTCAGAATCCAGCCTTTGGTTAACCCTCTAGCTCTATTGCCCTAGAAATCTGATAAGCATGGATTGTCTGCCATATTATTCAGCGGTGTTATTTATGATAGCAGATGACCCAGGTTGGACAACTGTGTCTGGACTGGTAGGAAATGTAAAAAAAACTATAAATATGTAGTGGGAATGCCACGCTTCGGGCTTTGAGTGTGGTGAGTCTTATAATGCAGCATGCATTTTGTCTGTGGGCACCCCACCCCATGTGTGATGGCCACAGAGTCGTTGAAAGAAATATTAGCTTCTGTGGAGGATGGAGCTGCTAGTCAGGGAAGCCCACGCCCTTTTCTAATGAGGATGGTGTATGAATGGACTGACACCAGGACTCCTGCTGTGAAGAACTGTGGGTGCTGCCCTCCTGGCCAGCTGAGGCTTGTCAATATCCTTCTGCATATCTGGTTCTTACCGTGTCACATCTAGTTGTAGACATCTAAATATCTAGCTTAAACCCAGGAGACTCTAGGGAGTATTGCAATAGGCAAGCTGTGTGCATGGCAGGTGGTGGTAAGTGTCTGATTAGGACACAGGGATGGGACATGTCAAAGAGAGGAGATTTGGTGGTAGGAATTAAAACAAACAAAAATTAGCAAGGTGGTCAGGGAGGATCTCACTAAAAAGATAACCTTTTGTAGGATACCTGAGAAACATGTGCAGAACACACGAAACAGCAGATGCAGAGTCCATGCAGCTGTAAGCTCTGTGAGGGCTGGACCTCTGATTTGGTTACCCACTTTTCCTACAGAATATAGTCCAGTGCTTGATGAATATTAGCTTAAAAATAAGTGAATGCTTTCAAAGTTGTACAGCTAATAAAAGGCCAAGTTGGGTTTAGGAACATAAAGGTGTGACTTGTCTTCACCTCTCCGGGGCGCCTAGAGCATCTGAAGAACCGTGAACGACAGCTCTGGCGTTCATCAGGAACAGGTGTCTCTTGGAACATCTAACAGAACCACTTGACACACACACAAGGTTTCTTTTGATTTTTTTTGCCAGGATGAGGTGAGGATCTGCTTAGGAACTTTTTATATTCAAGAGTGTGGCTCACTATCTCAATGCAGGTGTTCTTCAGTATCATCGTGGACATAGGTACGATTAGTATTATCAAACTTGGTTTATTACAAATATTGAATTAAAAAGAAACAAGGTCTTCAATTTTATAAATTGTCTTGCTAATTTGAGCATTTCTGCTGTTAGAAATTTGAGTCAAATTTCAGTTTTAAGAAATAGAATATGTTCTTCTGTAGAGAATATTATTGGTGGGCTAGGTAAACTTTCAAAAATGCAAGTTCACCAGAAGGTAAAATTTTCTGTAATTATGTTTTATATTTTCACATTTTATGAATTTGATTTCTAATATTTAAAACTTGCAGTTTTTGCTTTGCATCATTTTAAGTACAAGCCTATAATTTAATAACTACTGATGAAAAATACTGAATAAGATAATTATGTGAGCAATTTATACAGAGCCATATATGCTTAAAAATCTGTGCTGACCCATTGTAGGTGTCCTGTGAATACTAGTAAGATTATTAATCTTTTTTGTAAAAGAGAAATTAAATAAATCCAAACAAATAATAATTCCTGTCATGATCAGTTCTTATACTGTTTGATTGATATGTATGCAGTAAGTTATAATTTAAGATATATAATTTAGATAAAACAGGGGCCTAGTTATAATTTAAGAAATATTAGCTTCCAACAAAGTAAACCTTATGATCTAAGAAGGAATGACTACAAATGGCTGCTTTAAATGCCATGCCCATGCGTTCATTATTTTTTGTGCATTAAATAATGATTTTATTAAAAGTCTCGAGTTCATGTTCTGAAAGCTATTACCTTTCAGTATTGCATATACCTCTTTGTCTCGAGGGCAAAGTGAACGACACCTCATATTTTTCTTAGGCACACTATGAAAGCATTAATTTCCTTCTGCTACTTCGACGGAACTCAGTGCTGTAGGGCAAGTCAATGCAAAGTGAACACATTTCCACGCATAATCAATATAGCTGGGTGACAGCAGGCGTCTATTTTTCATTCCAGCATCCAGAAAAGCAAAATGATATGTGAGTTTTCTTCAAAAGAGGTGCTTTTAGGAAACACAGATGAAAATAGCTAGCCACTGAGAAAGTCAGTTATTACTGCGATTTCTTGGCAGCCAAGACAGATGTGAGTTTAGCCGTTCCTTTTCTCCTCTTCTGTCTCTCTCAACAGGATAATTTGAAAATCTGTAACTTTACTTAAGGAGTTGTCTATGTATCACAAATGACAGCCTTAGTATTTAAGGATAATATATTTAGTCCTTGTAGTGTCTCTGTGGACTCCTTGACTTCTAAATACCCATTATGCTTTAAGTGAAGAGCATAGATCTGCATTTTATGCTTAAAAATTGTAATCACCAAATCACTACAGGTCCGATTTTTCTAAGGCATGTATTTCTTGCTTGTGAGATTTTTAAAAATATGAATGAGCTAAATTACAGAAAATGTTTCAAATTGCCACTAGCTGATTTTGACTAAAGATCAGCGGATATCTGATGTTGAAATTTAAGTTTCAAAATGCTTGAAGAAAATGACTAACAATAAAAAAAAACAAAACTAACTTTCATAAACTCTACATTATAAATCCTGTGAATTTTATACTCATGCCAAAAGGGTACATTTTATTTGTTCAAATTCTGCAACATTTCTGGTTGTCTTTCCAGAAATAGGTTTTGCATTTACTCAAATCGTTTAGAGTATGGCTCCCCAAAAACAGGAGGGAAGGAAGGGAGAAAGGGAGGAAGGATAGGATAGGAGGGAGGGAGGGAGGAGAGAGGAAATGAAAGTATGATGTCCTTAGGGCTGACTGATTGCAAATGCAGAAATTGCTTTGCTTTGTAGCTTTTTGGTCATGCTGCCATGGATTCTCTCATTGATATGTAGGCCACATTTTCATCAATCTTATCAGAGAAGTCTTCATTTTGTGGGTAAGGGAGGCTTCTTACTTTGTTTCCTGGGGCTGCAGGTAGTACAGGTCTGCAAATGGCACTGGGCTTGTGGGCTCATGCATAGCCCTGTGTGTGTTTTAACCACCAGAATGCATTCGGAAGGTCAACCAAAATGGGTTTCTGTAATTCTTCATTCTCCTATGACTTGGAACCCATGAATCCCTAGGAAATTCTTTCAGCTTGATTTGTTTTAGGGTCCAGGCACTCCCTGATGGGATTATGCATCTTGATTGATTTTGGAATATCAGTTGAAAGAGAAACAACATGACTGATTTCAAACTCAATGGAATCACCACATTATAAAACATTATCTTTTGTTGTTTATAAATAATATACAAATACATTCTGTCTATAAAGGAGCAAATCAGTAAATGTCTATATGGAATTAAATATGAAAATTGCTGTTTATCTGTTCTCCACAACTTCAAGACTTTAAAGTTAATTATTCTCCCAATATTGTGTGCATCTTTCCATTCCTGTTTCTGTGCATTTATAAATCTTGACATGCACACAGCTAGTCATTTTTACTATAATAATCATATTGCATGTTGTATCAATTTTCTATTGCTGTAGCAAATTACCACAATGTAGTGACTTACAGCAACACAAATGTATTTGCTCAGTTACATATATTTGAGGTCTGGCATGGCTCAACTAGGTTTTCTTCTTTGGGTTTCACAAGGCTGAAAGCAAGGTGTTGACCAGCCTTAGCTCTGATGTGAAAGAAAGAGGAAGAATCTGCTTCTGAGCTCCTGGCTGTTGGTAGAATCTGGTTGCTGTAGGTCTCTCCTCCTTGCTTCCTTGCTGGCTGTGACCTTCAGCTACTCAAGGCCACTCACCTTCTTTTTGACATAGTCCTATCCAACTTCAAAGCAGCAGAAGTATGTAAAGTTCTTCTCATGCTTCAAATCCCTCTGAATTCCCTTCTGTCCTCATACAGGAGAATGTTTTGCTTTTTAAAACTTAGGTGATTGCATTGGACCCACCTGGATAACAACAGTGACCTTGTTTTAAGGTCGGCTGACTGTTGACCCTAGTTGGATCTGCAGAGTCCCTTTCATTAGATGACGAAAAGGTATTCCTAGGAGTAACACAAGGAAAAGGTGATTATGGAAGCCAAAATTTGACCTCCACGCTTACGTTATTGTGCAACTTGTTTTATTTACTTAACAGTATACCTTTGATCTTTTTCTATGGATCTAATGTTTCTGTTATCTTTCCATTTTAAATGTTTTATCTTTTTACAGCATGGCTACACAAATTTAGTCTTTTCCCTATTTGTGAAAATTCCAGTTGGAAAATGTTTAGCTAATATACATACATATATATACATGTATATGTATACATGTGAGTCAGTGGTAGAAAAAATAAACTTTTGAAATCTGATTGTCTGAGTCATTTGATGAGTCCTGAGTCAGTTACTCAACTTCTTTGAACTTTATAATTTGCTTATTTGTAAAACAAGAATAATACTATTTCATAGATTTATTAGAGAGATTAAATGCACTAATAAAAGGAAAAAGATTATCCTGGCACAAAGTATTTATTATGTGCCTATAATGTATCAGATACTTGTTAAGCATATAGGATTGAATTATGAGCAAACAGGCATGGTCCTCACTCACTGAATTTATAACTTAGTAATCTGTCAATATGTTAACATGATAATCAAATAAAATTTAATTATAAATTGTGGGTAGTGCTATGCCAAAAAAGCACACAACAGTGAACTGGGTCTTAACCAAAGACAGTAGCCATCATAAAACTCATATTAATATAATATTGGACTAGGGTGTAGGAGAAATGGGATGAGATTACGTTGCAAAGGAAGAAAATTATTGTTTTAGTAATAAACTGTATGTAGGTTTAATATTAACAAATATCATCATGAATAAGAATTATCAAGATAACAACTAACTTTCCACCTTACAAAACTATATAGAGAGTAGTGCCAATATTTAAGGTAAGGGACAATGGAAAAAGGTCAAGTTGGAAGGAAGCAATCATGATTTTGCATGTAAACACACCGAATCTGAGAATTTGCAACACCAAAGGAGAGATGTGAGATATGGAATAAGACATTCAGAACTCAGGAGAGGTCTGAGCTAGAGATAGATCTTTTGAAGCTATGATTCTACAGCAGTAATGGAAGCCATGGGGGCAGATAAGACTGTGTAGCTCTAGAGTCTGAAGAGGCGTTGTTTAGGATAGGAACTACTGCCACATGGGACTACTGGGCACTTCCAGGTGGAACTAGTCTGAATCTGAAATCATACCTGAGTTTGAAGACTTGAGAAGAAACAAAGAATGTAAAATATTAATACTTGCCTATAATGGCTGCATGTTGAGAATACATTTTGCATATATTGAAATACTAAAATTAATTTTGTTTCTTTTTATATTTTTGATGTGACAACTAGAACATCAAAAATTACCAGTGACATTTGTGACTCATACTTCTATTAAATAGTAGTGCTATAATGAGAAAAAAGAACATCTATACATGAACTTTGAGAAAATCAAATATTTAAAGGCTTAAAGGAGACTAATTAGCTGCAAAAAAATATTGCTCAGAGTTGTAAGAGGAAAATCAGACTTATTTGGAAGCAAAGTAGAGAGTATGTTTTAAGATAAATTGTTCTATGCTAAGGAATGCTCAGAGATCGAGAAACAAATTGAAAAGTGCGCATTGGATTTTGTGATTAGGGATTTTTTTGAAGGTTGTAACATTTCTTCTGGTAGAGAGAGATGAGTGGAAGACTGCTTTTGGAATGCTGATTGATACACTTAGCATAAATATTTGGAGATTGGGAGGGCAGACAAATCTTAGCAATGTGGCTGCTTTCACAGAAATGAGATGAAGGGGTGTGTTTTAATATGTGGAGACCTGAACTTGTTTAAAAGCCAAGAGAGCTACCAAAAAAAGGAAAAAATGTTTCATTGTAGGAGAAGGTTGAGATACTGAGTAGTCTATCGTTTCTGGAAAGCAGAGTAAGTGAGACCTGCTATAAGAGCACTCATCACATTTTTAAATAGCTGTGCTTTCTTGTCTGTCTCCATCATTATACTTTAATAATTAGGGTCAAGAGGACAGGAACTATTTCTTCCTTGTTGTTTAATTCTCAACACCTAAAATAAAGTTTTCTTTACTTAGTATAGCTTCAAGATACACTTACTACTTGAAGAAACCAGGAGTGTTGAATATATAAGAGTTTGCAATGCATACAATGATCACAATGAACAGCTCTTGGATGTGAACTATGTGGTAATGAGAAGAGAATTCTTGTTTGCAGTGCACAATGATGAGGACAGAAGAGAGACCCATTCAGCACCCTCTTGTTTATGTTCTTATTATGGTTACAGACTGTATATGCACATGCCAGGCCATAGAACCTGTGGATGCCTAGAATTTCTGGAAGCTTGGAAGCTTAGGAGAAAGGGTAATTTAAAAAGGTCAATTTTTAAAAGTGAACAAAAGAATCAAAGAGAAGTGAACAAATCCCAAACCACCTTCCCCTTGCACTTTTTCAAATCTTGGCAGTTGTTACTGGGTTTCTTGATGTCCACCATCACTTTATTTTAGGCTTTAATGAGGTCAGTTCATTTTATAACTTCCCATTTTATAACACCTCCCAGTGAAGCTCTGCTATTGAGACAGCTTTTGCTGAGTTGTGTGCCAGGACCAAGCTGCGCACGAGCCTGAACGAACAAGAAAACTGCCCGTGACTGAGAGTTGCTTGACAGTCGAACTTTCCTGACTTTCCCTCTCCCCTTAGTGTGCTCCACTTTTCTTGGTAATATGTTTCTCGGTTGGTCTTAGTACACATGAAAGAAATACATGAAGTCCAGAGAACTGTGTTTTTGGTGTAGTGGTCTCATTCTGTTATAGGTAAGTGAACTCACTGTTTTCTAGAAAATAAGTCAGGAGAATCCATGGACGTTCTGGGGACACCATATTTTGAGCAGATAACATTAATTGGACACTTAAATTTTTCATAGACAGATGTAAGCATTTTAGAGGACTGATGTGTTTAATTCTAAAACAAAGATACAGGGTATATACTGTCAACACTGTCATTGTCAGTATCATTATCATCTTCATTTCATGAATGAGCTGTTCATTTCATAAATGAACAGCTAATCAATTATATAATTGGGATTTTAGTCTAGGTACTGTGACTCTAAATCCCTATATTTACTAAGTTACACAGCTTTGCTAAAGCCAGAAGGAAATAAACTGTTACTAGCTTTACTCATGTATCACCAGGAATAGGAAACTCAATGATCTGAGAAAGGAGACTGAAGATATTCAAGTGATCTTTTAAAACTATATAGAAAAGAAGGGTGGTAGATGATACACTAACTTGAGACCTAGCCTTGAATACTCACTTATCCTTCTGTTACAGAATGTCAGGGGTTCACTGCACCAGCAAGTCATTCACTGAGACAAAGAGTATTCCCAGGGAGAAAGGTTTTATCATGCTATGGATTATACCAGCCAGAGAGATGGGAGAAAACCTCAAATCTGTCTCTCTTAACTGATGAAAATTAGGCATTTATATAGCCAGGAAGAAATGTAACTATATACTGGAAAACAGAAATTAGAAAGGGGTGTGTCATTGTCCAAACATGTTGATCTGGTGAGTTTCAGTTCCTTGATACTATCCAGGAGGCCTGACCGTCAGTTTTCTGTGGAAGGAGCAATGTTGCATTTTTCAAGTTTTAAGACCAGGAGGATCAATTTCTACATTTATTCAAGAAATTGTGGGGTTCCGGTCAAGATGGCGACAACATAGGTGGAACTGTGAGATTCTCCGAATGTGAGTTCCCCAAAAAGACTCTTGCTTCTCTTCCCCCACCCACTCATCCACAGCCAGACGCATTGGTCTGAGGCCCAGAGACCCTCGGTCCCACGCATGGCCAGCCATTGCGTCCCTGGTTGCTCCCTCGCTGGTAGGAAATCTCGGGTCTCAGCTCCCTCCCTGGTTACAACATGCCCAGACCGAGCCCCCGATCACCCGGGGAGGCTCTGGGCACCCGCCCCTCAGAGAAGCTGATTCCATTTCTGACTGAAATACGCTGGGAACAATCCAGGGCCACTTTTGCCGCTCAACGCTGGCACTTTGGAGCTTCGGAGCTTTGGAGCTCTGAATTCCAGATCTCTAACCCCGTATAGAGTGCCAGCGGTGCGGCTGATCCCCGGGACCTGGGACCCAAAGAGCGGAGAAAAAGGATCAGCGAAAATGACACTATCACTTCGGCCATTCTCCAGGCAGAGACTTGCGTTGCCCTGCCTACCAGAAGCAGGCTCCACCTCGGTTCCCAAGGAAATGTCACTAAACAGAAGACAAAGTCACTCCCCTGGGAACTAAGCAGCAGCCTCTCAAATTGCAGCTCAGAAGAAGAAACCTAAGCTTCAGTAAATGGAGCTCTCTGCATTGAAAATAAGGGGAGAGGACAAAGAGCAGAGATGAACATATTTTAGACACTCAGGAAAGACCCCAGAGCTAGTCTGGTTTTTTACTTTGACTTTTGATTTTATCACTTTGACTGTTTGTTTTACCCACTTCTGTTTGCTTATTGACTTACACTATCTGTTTGTGTTAGGCAAAACGCATCAAAAGACATGATTTTTTTGGTCTGCCTTTGTATAGCTACAAGTACTCTTTAGGGAATTGTCTTTACTCACTTCTCTCTGGCCTTGTGTCTCTTTTTCAC
>CAUYQG010119492.1:0-20767 GCA_963574415.1 Tarsius wallacei | reverse complement strand
CTCAGTATTATAGATTCTAAGTCCATACAGGTTGCTGTGAAGTTTGGAGAAACTAAAAACATTCTATGAGCAAGATACCTGCACACATATGTTTGTTGCAGCATTGTTCACAATAGCAAAAACATGGAACCAACCATGCTGCCCATTGACAGAGGACTGGATAAAAAATATAGTACATTTACATGATGAAATATTATGCAGCCATAAGGAAGGACAAAATAATGAACTTCACAGCAACCTGAAAGGGCTTAGAAGCTATAATACTGAATGACCTATCACAGAAACAAAGAACTGAGTATCACATGTTCTCACTTATAAGTGGACCTTGAACAGTTATCGTAATAGTATAAGAAAAGGATTGGCAGTAGTGGGAAATTGTCAGGGGAGGACAAGGACGGGATTGGCTGCAGTGGGAAACTGCCAGAGGAGGGGGAGCAGGACTGGCAGTAGTGGAAAACTGCCAGGGAATGGGAGACATACCTCACCAACAAGGACACCTGCATAATGAACATTTGTATACCTAACCCTGGATTGTACCCACATCTCTAAAATAAAATAAAATAAATCATATCTTCTTGACCTAGGTGTTTTCTGTTTAAGTTTTGTGCATTTTTTTCCAGTGCATGTGATATTTAACAATAAAATAAAGATTTGGAGAGTTAGTAAAAGCAGAGTAGTGAGGATACAGGAGGTAAAGAAATACTGCGAGAGAAGGAGCTAGACAGCATAGCAAGAAGCTGATGCCCTTAGAAATATATTGTTAATTATATATTTCAAGTGGTGGAGTATACAAAGGAGTTCTTAGGACAAAGATATTCAATATTCAACTTGATATTGCCGGTATATCTCGTCTCAGTCTAAACCTTCAATAGATTCTGTCAAACATGTAAATGTTTTGAATGAGACTTCAGGGAAATCAAAGAAAAATTATCAAGTTGGCATGAAAAAGAGAGGAAGGTGTATGTGAATAAATTTAGATAACGAATTCTTCAAGAAAGGTGAGGAGGAGCCATGAGAATGTGAACCCCTGAGTGTTTACAGCAAGCTTAGAGAGAGAATGGAGAGTCCCAAAGGATCTGGAATCTTAACCCAAAAGCAGGTAAAGTCTCCAAAGAATGATGTCTTATCTGATGCCAATAGATACTGGTATGGCAAGGTTTTCTCTTCTTCCTTCTCCTTGTTTATTTCATACAGAAGCCTGAAACTTATAGGAATCAAGTTTATCATTCTTTATTTTTTGATTTCTGATTTTCATAATATACTTAAAAGACATTTTCTCATTTAAACACTTAAATTCTTGATTTGCCTAGAATTCTACATAGTAGAAAGATGGAGGGAGTGCTTCAATTTGTTTTTCTAGAAAACCAGCTTAATCTTTTTCTCTGATAATTTGAAACGATGTAATCATGTATTAAATTTTCATCATTATATACTCTCCATTCTATTCCATTAATTTCATTCCTGTGCTATTATTATCTATTTGATTACTGTAGTTCTTTGATAAATTTAAAAATCTGATAGGAAAAAAAAATCTTCCTTGCCAGTATTTTCTTGGTTCTGTCCCTGTGCTTATTCTTTCAAAAACACTTTGCCATGTTTCAAAACAGAACAACACAAAAACAAAACAAAATCCTGTTAGGACTTTGATAGGTAAGTCACTGAATTATAGATTACTTTCAGAAACAATGCAGAATATTCTTATTCAAGTACATGGTATATCTAATTATTGTTAATTTTTTGTATGTTTCTGTATATTTTTCTTATCAACATCCTAAATATTTATCATCTCTAAATAAACTATCCTGTTTATCAGTTTCAGCATCCAGTATTAATTTTAGAACCTAATTTGATAGACATTTGCTTATACATGAAAACTACATTTTGCTGGGCGGGGGGAGTCAGTTGGGCTTTAAAATACATTATATTTTTTTCCTATTTCATGGAAAATCTTCTCAAATTCTGGCACTGAGTTGATACTCTTTGTTTGGGGTGGTGTGAGTTTTCAAATTTTCTTGCTTTTTTGCCTCTTCATAGATATTTTATTGGCAAGCAGGGGACAGTAACCCCAGGAAACTCTAACCAGGTACCATTTTTAAAGCAGAAGTCTGTTCACTGGCTTATCCAAAATAAAATTTCAAGGCAGAATTTGTATCTTAGTGCTTCTCAGGGTTACAAATCCAGTCTGTTGCCTTCTTTATTTCAAACTCATTCCTGTCACCTTAATTGATATATGTATCTAATATGCATACGTTTGATTTTTAAATGTATATGATTTCAAGGTGTACCCAATATACAAAGTATGTGGCATGTTCTACCACCTGTCCTTGTTCCTTTTCATCAGATAAAACTAGGGCAGGAATCTTGTGACTTTTATTTAATTCTGACTTTAGCCTTTTTATGATAATCAAATGTCAATTGCCCAAGACTAGGGATGGAAAAGCATTATACTGTGTGCCTGGGGGTTCTCAAAATAAAAGGTTGGGTAATTTATATTTTTAATATAAGTGATTTAGAGCCTGAGGCTTTGATCCAATTAGGTAGAGAATCAAATTAGCTAGAGATTAAATGAAGATGGAATGAGGGGAAGTCTTGCTGGCTCTTGAGTTTTCTAAGAAGGCTCTTTGGAGAGCAGTGGTTCTCAACCTAGGCTGCACATTGCAATTACTGGAGGAGCTTCAAAAATTCCTGATGCCCATGCCCCACCCCAGAGATTTCAATTTAACTGATCTGACAAGCAGCCCAGGTATCAGAAATTAAAAATCTCCCCAACTGCTTCTGATATGCACCTGAGGTTTAAAATGACATAGTGCTCAATCTCGATTTAGTTAAGTGCCACCTGAGGGGGTTAACTTAAGATGTAGATTTTCAGGGCTCTACCTGGATCCCTGTTGACATGATGCTCTGGAGCAGGGTCCAGGAGTCTGCATTTCCAACAAGTGTCCCTGTGATTCTGATGCAAATGATTGCTGTTCAACACAAGCATGTGTCTCTCTTGACTGCATTCTACTGTCTCCATCCACCTTTAACTCAATTCTCAGAATATCTTCCTTAAGTATACATCTCTCCTCAGTTTAACACATTCACTGGCTGCCCCTTGTCTACAAAACATAGTCTTTCACGTGACTTTCAAGGCCTCCCCCACTCCAGCCTCTAGCCATCTTCTTGACCTTCTTGACTCCTCCATTCCAGTCCCTCCCTGGCACACCTGTTGCATCCTTTCCTGAATTGACTTCAGCCTTCTTCTTTCAGATCCCTGGCTGAAGCGCTTACCTCTGCCTTCAAAGGCCTTCCACACCTCCAATTGCCCAGTCCTGCTCTCTGGCAGGTAGGATGCCATCACGTCCATGAGACTTCATTTGATCTTTTCCGATTGGGATCATTCATGCTTTCCTCCACCCGCCTGGTGCACTTGACCTGTGACTCTTTTATTTTGCTGAGTTTGGTTGACCTGAACTGTGAGAAGCCGACTTCATCATACCCCTCTGTGCATAGCATGTCATCTTCATCGGTCGATGCCAGGCCCCTCTAATGTGTTGTGGACAGTGTCCATAAATAGGTGGGTAGTTTCCTAACATTAAAAACCTGCTGTCTTGAATACAGATGCTTTTAATTTACATAAACGGTTTTATGGAAACTTCACTCTTTTTTCACTTCAGATTTTTTATGATCTATCTACATTGCAGAAATCAAATCAAATTCAGTGCTTCTACCCACTGCATAATATTGGTTAGAGGACACTTACCACAGCATTTTACTCATCTGTTTCCCTCTTATTGGATGTCCAGTTTGCCCCAAACTCACTTCTGTCACAAGGAGGCCACAGAGGCCACACTGAACATTCTCTTAGGCGGCCTCTGGTTGATTTGTGAGACTTTTTCTTAAATACATGCCAGAAACTGGCATTGCCTAGTCACAGGAAATAAGCTCTCTTTGTTTTACCAGATATCGCCAGAATGTTCTCCGGGTTGGCTATCACTCTTCTGGTCTCAGGCTTTCACCTCCTATAGGGTACTTATCCCTGGTGAGGATTATGTTCTCATAAATCACCCTGGCATGGGAAGGCACCATGTTTGAACTCAAGACCTTACAGGAAAAGGTGAGTCAGGATCTTGAGATTGTATGTGATGCTACAAAAGCCCTTTGAGATATTTTCATGTCCACAAAAACAATAAGTTTAAAAATTATATACTTATAAGGAGATCACTAATGATACCTTACAAGCTAAAAGCAATAGTAGATATTTTTATGTGTGGAATTGAGAGATACAAAGGTCTAGTCTGTCCTACAAAAAAGTGATCTAGTAAACTGGTGATTACAGCTTGACTAGGCCAATTTTAAGACCTTGAGTTATACTCAAGAGCACTCAATCTGAGATTTTTGCTGATCACCTGAGCCCAGGAGTTCAAGGCAACATAGCAAGATCCCATTTCTAAAAAACAAAATAAATAAATAAAAAGTCAATTTACAAATATTAAAATTTTAGAGAAAAAGAAGTATGTTAGTTTGGAAATTGCCATTAGCGGGTAAGCTCCTTGAAAAGAGCCTGGAAAGATAATTATGTATCGTTAACACTTTTTGAGAACTTATTATGTACCAAGTACTGGTACTAAGCAATATATAACAATATCTGATTCTCATTAATCCTATGAAGTACATACTATTTTTATCATCCCTTTTAAAAGATGAAAACACTTAGGAAATTTAAATAATTTGCCCAAAGTCATACAATTACTAAATAGCAAAGCCAGGATTTGAGCCTAGGTTGTTTTTAAACAATTTTTTTAAACACTAGATTTTAAGCTCATAACTAATACAGGTTTGGAGTCAGGGAGACAAGATTCAGATTCTTGCTTTACCCATAACTTACTAGATATATGACACTGGATAAGTTATTTAACCTTTCTGAGTCTTACTTTTCTCCTCTATAGAATGGGTCCAGAAAAACTATGTAGAGTTGTAATTATTAATGAGCACAATGTATGATGCATATTAGATGCTTAGTAAATGTTACTTCTCTTATTAAATCTCTTCTTCCCATTCTCTGACATGAGTTAGATATTTATAGATTTACGGAATAAATATAATAGGTGATTAAAATTTTTCAGTTATTACCTGATGTTTCACCTACATCAATTTGGAAGGGCAAAGAGCTGAGAGAGGTGGGAGGATGTGTCTAAGGAAGGGCCCCTGAGAGGATTGTCTTGACAAGCCCGAGGCAAACCTAGTCTGTCTTGCAGTTTCCCTGAAGACTGCTCTGGCCGCTACCCTTTTGAGCATAGTCAATGAGTTACCTGACTTATCTCCAGAAATGGAGAAACAAAGATACCGGTGGAAACCATTTTGCCTCTTTTACTAGGTCTCATGCAGGGAGTGTTGTGAGTTCACACAGCTATGAACCAATGCAAACTCTCCCAGGGAACTGCTGGAGAGGAAATTAATTAACCCCTGCCATAGCTTCCCAGTGGGGGGCCAGGAATTAAGCTGTCATTCCTCCTGGATGCTTGGATCAGTCCTACTCTGGCTGTCTTTGACTCTGAAAGAACAGCCCATCTCCCCTCCCCTCCCAGCTGCTCTTAGACTGAGAATGCTGCTCCAAGCAGGTAAGACGGGCATCCCCTTTCAGAGGCAGAATCGTGCTGTCATTGCCACTTGTTTCTAAGGTTGGAGACTCAGGAGAAACCTCTTCAAGGGGGCTCAGAATCAGCTACCCGTAGCTAAAGTAATGCGATTTGCAGAGACCTTGAGAAAGTAGCTTTAGCTGTGGACACCAAGGAAACTGTTCAGCATCTGGAATTCTCTGGCATCTAGACCATTGTTAGCCCTCCAAAGGGAGGCTCATGCCATGCGAAATTCAAAGCTGCTGAGAGCTCCACTTTTAATGAGATCTTTCAAAGGGGATAGCTCAAATGGTCCATAAGAATCATAATGTCAGGTGAATTTCATGGTCTAGACAGATCTGACATGGTCCCCCCCCCCACTATTATTTTCTAAGAGTTCCCCATAAACCAACAGTAATAAAAAAATAAAGTTCTTCTGGGAAGGTATTGATTTATTAATAGAAGCTACTGTTTTTTTGCATTGATGGCCCCAGGGACTTTCACTACATGGTTATGATGACTGGCTTTCCCCACCAAGCCTCCAGAGCTCCCAGCAGTCGATTTATCAACACAAGATGACAACTTCATTGTTGTTCTCTGGAAACTTTGGCTCTTAAGAACTACTTGGGGTTTTAGCCTAGGAAGATGCCTTTGGGAGAACATTCTTGTGTGGAGTAGTAAATCTGCTTGAGAAATGCTGGATCTTTTGAAAATTGAGATCGAACCAACTCCTTGCTTCCCCCCCAGGCCCCTCCCCCTCTCTCCTCCCAAGGAAGTATTTTTCCTTCTGGAACTTTCTAAGAGCCAATCAAACTGGAAATAAAACCAGTTTCTGGCAGTCTAGGACTGTGGGAGTTTAGCTTGGGGAACCCAGATGTTATCACATTCCCCAGTTCGTGCAAACAAAGGAACTCCCATTAATATGAATAACTCAGATTTCTTACTTGTATTAATTTCCCAATGCTGCTGTAACAAATTACCACAAATTTGGTGGCTTAAAACAACACACATTTATTCTCTTGCAGTTCTAGAGGCTGGAAGCCTACCCAGTTTCACCGGGCTAAAATCAACGCGCCGGCAGGGCTGGTTCCTTTAGGTGACTCCAGGGGAGAATCAGTTTCCTGGCTTTTTCCAGTTTCTAGAGACTGTCCTCATTCCTTGGCTCATGGCTCCTTCTGCCATCATTCTAACTTTCACTTCTGACATTCCTCCTCCTTATCTGACTCTGACCCTCCTGCCTCCTGCAAAGACCATTGTGATTTTCTTAAGCCCTCCCTCCCCCATAATGCAGGTTACTTTCCCCATTTCAAGATCCTTAACGTAATAAAATTAACAAAGTCCCTTTTTTGCCATGCATATAAAGTAACATTCACCGATTTGGGGGATTAAAATGTGGACGAAGCTGGGGGCCATTTTCCTGCCTACCACACAACTCTTGCTCCCATTTGTTCATGTAGAACCTTTGACTCCTGCAATTAACATGAAGCATTATTTTAAATACCTAATGAGAAGCCCTCTCTCCCCCTTGCCATGTGCTCACAACAGCCTCCCAATTGTTAAAGCTGGCCCACTCCTCAGAATGAACTAAGGAAGGCCTACCATGACAAAAGGCACCCAAGACAAAAGCCCCAAGGTTCCCAGGGGTCCACTGTCCCGCAGTGCTGGACTTCATGAAGAGAAGTGGAGGGTGGTGTTCTTCTCTCTGATTTGGGGCTACACCTTGTCATGTGGGCCTCACAAAGTATTGTTTGTAGCAGGAATTCTACAAGCCCTCCTTTGAAAACAGCTTCTGGCTCTAATACTCTTTTGACAGGTAAGGAAAACCAATCCAAGGGGCCAAGTGAAGATCAGGCCCATGTGTAGTGCCAAACCAGCCCCTATGATGTGCCAGGTCCATTGCTATTGCTATGGCTTTAGAGATGAAAGACAGTCTCTTGTCCTGAGGACCCCCATTAAAGTGTGGGATAGCTGAAGGCAGCTATCCCACACTTTAATGAACAGAGGAGTCAGTTGAGATCTTGTTCAAATGAAAATGTTGATTCAGTGGGTATGAGGTGGGCCTAGAGATCCCATATTCCTAACACTGTGAGTAGCAAGGGTCAAGGGAAGGTTGATTATAAATACATGGTTAATTATGATATGATCTGATACATGCTTTGCCACAAAATGCTCAAATGTCATGAGCACAAAGGAATGTACCTAGCCTCAAGGCTGGGAGAGGGAGAGGGAATGATTTCTAGATGAAATGACCTCTAGACCAAGTCTTGAAGTTTAGCTGAAAGTTTTACAGGCAAAGGATTGGGGGAAAAGGATGCAAGGAGAGAGAACAGCACTAACTATGGGGAGGAATGTTCTAGAACTTTAAGAATTGACAAATGACCAGCTGAGAGCTGAAGGGGCACAGGATGAGGCTGTCAAGGTGGGCAGAGTGAGTCTGATTATGTAGGACCTTGTATTCAAGGCCAGGAAATTTGGACTTCATTGAGTAAACTATGGGAGATAAGAACAAGGAGAAAACAGAGAAGAGAATTCTTTCCATTACCATGTATTCTGAGGAATGTCCACCTGGTCATGAGTGGCAAATGACAGAGTAATTAAATCAATGACAGAAAACTTTGCATTTAAAAAGTAGACTTTGGACTGGCTTAGTGGCTCACACCTATAATCCCAGCAATTTGGGAGGCCTAAGTGAGAGGATTGCCTGAGGCCATGGAATTGAGACCAACCTGGGCAACTTGGTGAGACCTCATCTCTACAATAAATCAAAAAGTTAGCCGAACGTGGTGGCATACGCCTGTAGTTCCAGCTACTTAGAAGACTGAGGCAAAAGGATCACTTGACCCCAGCAGGTTGAGGCATTCCAGCACGGGCGACAGAGTGAGACTCCAACTCAAAAAACAAACAAACAAATAAATAAATAGTAGACTTTATTTAGAACCCATAGACATGTCAAGGCAATGCCATATTGAGGTCAGCTGAGCTCTGTTCCCCCACAGTAGAGGCAAGTGGCTGAACCAGGTTTTGACATCACTGGAAATAGGCCCAGGTGCATGGATGGGGCGGGGATAGGAGAGAACAGATGGGGTCTGCTGGCCTGTGCACAGTAAATACGGTCTCAAGGCCTTGCTGTCACACTGTTTCTCCTCACATTCTTCTAGTCCAGTCAGCACATCACCTTTTAAAATTGTTGTAAAAGTGTCACTTTTTGAGAATGTGAATGGGACCAGGACTTGACCTCCATCCTCCACTCCCACCCCTCACCCCTGCCCAAAGGTCAGATTGGAAGTTGTAGAAACAAGCCTAGATGTAGTTGCTAAAGGAAAATTACAATCTGGAGGGCAAAGATGCCCGAGATGAATACAAATGTCTCTCATTGATCAAATACCTGCTATGTGCCAGGCTTTGCGCTAGGCGTTTAAAATATGTCATCTCACTTAGTTCTGTATGATTTGATGACATAGGCATTTTTTCTTTCCTTTTTTTTTTTTTTTAGATGAGGAAACTAAGACTAAGAAAGTTAATTCAGTTTTCCAAAGTCATGTGGCTGGAAATTTTAAGAATTAGGATTTTAACTCAGGACTGCCTGACCCCAAAGCTGACTCTACAAAACTATTTGAATCAAGCAAAAGTAGTTTGTAGTTCAGATAGCTAGTTGGCAAAGGATGAGTTCAGCATGTCACAGTGAGGTGGTCCAGATATAGTGGCTGGAAATCTGAGAGGGGCAATGCATGTGGCTCCAGATAGGTAGATAGCAAGGAGAGAGTCAGTACCCAGAAGGTCAGTTAGCCAGTCATCAAGACCCCAGTCAGAACAGTTAGACTGCAGAGGCACTACAGAGATAGAGGGCCAGGGATAAGCAATGGGCTGGGGCAGAAACCTACTGACTTGAAGAGGGCACTAGGTGTAAGGCAGAAGCCAAATTGTCAAAATGGGTCAAATTATCAGAGGCAAAAAACAATAAGCGTGTCTTCATTGATGTTGGGTATGAGCCCCATGAGGGCAGGAACCAGTTTTGTTCCACTCATAATCGCATGGCATTCTCAGACCTTGGATAAGGCCTGGCATACATCTGGTGCTTAGTACCCATCAGATAAGTGAATGCATGAGTCTGGGGGTGTTATTTTCCTGTCAAATCTAGTTTTTTTCCCCTCCCTACGTGACTTCCAGTCTCTATAAACTTCTTTAAAGTGCTTAAGAGTCACCTTGGGAGAAATTTTATTTTATTTTTAATTTTTATTATTTATTTATTTTAACGACGTGGGGTACAATTCAGGGTTAGGTATACAAATGTTCATTATGCAGGTACCCTTGTTGATGAGGTGTGCCCCCTCCCCTGGCAGTTTCCCACTACTGCCCATCCCTCATCCCCCTCTCCCCCCGCAGTTTCCCACTACTGTCAATCCCTTTCTTATAGTATTATGATAATTGTTCAAGGTCCGCTTATGAGTGAGAACATGTGGTCCTCAGCTCTTTGTTTCCGTGATAGATCACTCAGTATTATAAACTCTAAGTCCATCCAGTTTGCTACGAAGTCCAGGATCCACCTTCAGAAGAACGAAAGTTGGGCTGATATTTTTTTCTTTTTAAAAATTGTATTTATTTATATTAATCAATCATATTGTATATATTTATTTTGTACTACATGTTTTGAAATGTGCACGCATTGTGGAATGTGGACTGGCTAAGCATTACCTCACATACTGATCACTCTTTTGTGGTGAGAACACTCACCGGTTTTCAAGAATACAATATACTGTTATCGGCTGCAGTCATCATGTTACACAATAGTTCTCCTGAACTTACTCCTCTCTAACTAAAATTGTGTATCCTTTGGCCAACATCTCCCTAACACGCCTACCCCCTCAACTCTGGTAATTGCCTTTTCCTCTCTGCTTCTATTCATCTTTTTTAGAGTCCGCATATAAGCAAGATCGATCATTTGGTAATCGTCTTTCTGTGCTTGACTTACTACATTTCGTATAGTGTCCTTCAGGTTCATCTGTGTTGTTGCACATGACAAGATTTCCTTCTTTCTTAAGGCTAGATAGTATTTCATGTGCATATATGCCTCATTTTCTTTACCCATTCATTTTATGATGGACATTTATGTTGATTCCATATCTTGGCTGTTGTGAATGAAATTGCAGCGAACATGGGAGTGTAGATATCTGTTTGACATATTGATTTCACTTCCTTTGGGTATATACCCAGTAGTGGGATTGCTAGATCACATTGTAGTTCTATTTTTAATGTTTTTGAGGAACTTTCATACTGCTTTCCACGTGGCTGTATTAGTTTACATTCCCATCAACAGTATGCAAGGGCTCCCTTGTCTCCACATCCTTGTCAAGACTTGTTATTTTTTGTCTTGTTGATAATAGTCATTCTAATAGGTATGAGTTGATATCTCATTGTAGTTTTAATTTGCATTTCCCTGATGATGAGTGGGGTTGAGCATTTTTCCATATACCTGTTGACCATTTGTATATCTTCTTTTGAGAAATGTCAATTCAGGTCCTTTGCTCATTTTTTAATAGTTATTTGTTTTCTTGTTATTGAGCAGTTTGAGTTCCTTATATCTTTTGGATACCAACCGCCTATCAGATGTATGGTTTGCAAATATTTTTTCTCATTCTGCATTTGAATTTCTCCCAGTTACCCTGTTGATTGTTTCCTTTGCTGTGTAGAGGCTTCTTAGTTTGATGGGGCTGAGTACTTCTTAATAACCACCGCAGCAAATTCTGATGTAAGTGGTCTGATGTAGGTTTGTGTTTTGAAAACTACTGTTCTACACCCTTCTCAACCTTATATTCAAGGCTACTTGATTCTTTCCCCCTTTCCCTCTATGCATGCCTCCAAGTTCTCAGAACCAGTCTTGATCCTAAATATGTCTTGAGTCTGTACTTTCACCCTCAGAAGATTCTTTTCATCTTTTGAAACCTACACCACCCTTTGCTCATGCAAAAGTTACCCACATTCCTCAAGGCCCAGAGAGAGTACGTTTCCTGTATGAATCTGTCACTGCTAACATTAGCTCTACAGTAGGGCAGTTTGCAAGCTGCCAAAGGTATTCCTTGAAAAAGAGCTTCTGTAGTCAAATATGTTGGGGAAATGATAGCTGTTCGAAGTTAAACATGTCCCTTTATCAGTGCCTTCTCAGAGCCTTCAATATGCCAGTCAACAATTGTGACTTTCCAAGAGGGACAATCTGCATTTCCGTAGAAGGCAGTTTTGGGGACACACTGCTTCACCCCATGCCAATCCAAACTTTTCTGAACACTTTTCTTATATTTATGATCCACAATACGAAATGGGACATTTAGATTATGATTAATCTTCCCTTTCTAGCTGTGCCAAATGTTCCCTGAGGTCAGGTATCAGTTTTTATATTTAGAGTCACCCCTCTCCCACACCTGTCTTTGGCTGATCACATAAGAGCTCACTAAATTCTTTTTCCTAAGTCCATCTGTGAGCCACTAAGGTGAAACCAGATTTTAGGTTCAGTCCAACCTTGTGTTTTCCCCAAGAAGTGTTTCTTCTAAGTAACTTTTTAAAACATGGGCATTAAAAAAAAATCCTATCTTATCTTCAATTAGAGAGGACATAACCGGTAAACTCTTTTTGTAAATCAACTTTAAAAGACACGCTTGCCTCTTAAAGAAATCTTAGGGCTGTGCAGTGGTCCATGCCTGTAATCTCAGTGCTTTGGGAAACCAAGGCAGGGGATCACTTGAGACCAGGAGTTTGAGACTAGCCTGTGCAATATAGTGACATCTTGTCTCTACAAAAAATAAAATGAGCAGAGTGCGGTGGCATTTTCCTGTAGTCCTATCTACTCAATGGGCTGAGGTGAGAGGATTGCTTGAGCTCAGGAGTTTGAGGCAGCAGTGAGCTATGATCATGCCACCACACTTAAGTCTGGTCAACAAGGCAAGATCTGTCTCAAAACAAAGCCAAAAACAAACTAAAAAAGAAATCTTACAACATTCAGACAATGAAGAAAATAAAAGATTGTGGCTCAAACATACCAATTGTTAAGTTCGGCTATTACCATTAAGATTTTTTTTTCTGCCTTTATACTTATGCATTAACATGAATTCCTTTCTTTTCTATCAAGCTTCTTTATGTGCCCAGCACAGCAGTATGACTTGCTGCTGTTGGAAACCCTTCTGGCTGCACATCCTTTGCCAACCAGTGTCAGTGTGATTTGCCACCTGACCTCCCCATCAGTCAGTATCCCTCACAGTCTGGGCTCCAGTTAAGTACCTGGAGCTCTCAAATGCCTGGAATTTTTCTGCATAGGCTCTCTTTGAAGACAATTTCTACTTGACATGAACATGTGGTGAAGGTAGCAGGAGGGTCTTACGACCAAAGACAGCTGCCAAAGAAGATCACGTCTCCTGAGAAGGGTGTCAGTGTCAGAAAGGCAAAAGTCTAGTGTGAGCCGAGGTTAGTTTGGGGCAAGAAAGAGATATGGAAGGAAAGAGCTCACTCTCGGTGGCACATTATGCTGTTACAAGAAAACTAAGAGACACTGACTTCTCATTTGGCTCCTCTTCCATATTAAGAAGTATTATCTTCAAACTGAAGAGGAACAAACCAACATGACTGAGAGATTCATGTGTTTTACTTGATGTAGAAAAAAAATACGTTGAGGAGTGAATAGGACAGTGATAATCATGCCTGAATCTTTAGGCTCTGATTATTATTATTATTATTGTTATTATTTTTTGAGTTGGAGTCTCACTCTGTTGCCTAGACTGGAGTGCAGTGGCCGCTCCCGGCCACCGCAGCCTCGACCTGCTGGGCTCCGGCGATCCTTCCGCCTCAGCCTTCCAAGTAGTTGGAACTACAGGCGTGCGCTACCACGCCCGGCTAATTTTTTGATTTATTGTAGAGATGAGGTCTCACCAAGTTGCCCATGCGGGTCTCAAACCCGCGGGCTCAGGCAATCCACTCACCTCAGCCTCCCAAGGCGCAGGATTACAGGCTGAGCCACCGAGCCCGGCTAGGCTCTGATTATTAATGTCTCAGGAAACTTAAAAGAATTGTGAATGTGGTCATTGAACCATGCCAATAATTTCCATGGAATCTTGGAGAACTGGAGAGTTGCCAAAGAGTCCTTGTTTTTGTTTTTGTTTTTGTTTTTAAAGTAGGAAAGACAAAGGATTTCTGAAGCTATTCTTGGCAAAATTTTGGGATGAATTAAAAATTGGATGGTTTATAAGTACTTTGAAAGTTACATGGAGATCACTGGGATTCGCCATGGGTTTATTACAAAGACATATTCCAAATCAACCATTTCTTTTAAAAAAAAAAGAGCTTTAAATAAAGCATTCATACATCAAGAAATAATAACAAACATCTACATAGTGATTAATATTTAACATATATGTAACCTCAAATGATTCTCATAGAGGTTTTGAGTCAGGTATTATTAATGAATTTGACCCTCAATTTACAAATGAAGACATTTTATTTATTTATTTATTTATTAGATTAGAAAATATAGTTTATTTAAAAGTAAATTAGAGAGAGACAGAGAGAGAGAAGATTCACCTCCCCAAGATGGGGAAGGGCTCCAAAGTCAGGAAACATGGCCGAGCAGCTCAAAGAGCACATGGCCACTCCATATTTTAACAAGGCAATGGCCAATGAAGAAACTTTAAAAAAAATGAAATCTTAGAGAAGTTAAGTCACTTATACAATCTTCCTAGTAAATTTAAAGAGAGATTTTCTGACTTGAAGACTTACATTTGTTTCTTAAACCACACTTTCTATAGATGCTGTGCATGTTGATTTCAGCCAGGCAGTGACCACAATTTTTATTGAGATTATCATGGGCATTTTGGGTCACAATGGATGACTGCAAGTATTTGTGTTGTAATTGGTTGAACCAATGTAATCAATGGATATTGATTTATGGTTTAATGTTATCTTAGAAAATATATATTTTTTTGGTTATGGATATGCCAAGCTCTCTCTTTTGTCCAGTTTTGTTTGAAAATTTTTAGCAACACTTAGAGAAAGATGAACATGTTTAGCAGGTAATAACACAATTCTACAACTCGAATGACCAAAATGTAACTTTTTTCTATTTTTCAATTTAGTTTTGCTCTTAACCCTCAATCTATCCTAGAGCATACAGTCTATTCTATTTGATTTTGTTATGCTGATTTTTGCTAGTCAATTTAAATGCTATTATCTCATCTCAATCTATTCACTTTTGGGTAAAGCTTGGTCTTGCAGGATTTCTTCCCCTTCCATTTCCTCCTTCTTTTCTTTGGGAAGACATCTGTGCACAGAGGGAAGTTTTCAGAAATAGCATCATGGATCCAGAAGGAGGGTTTTCTAGCCTCTGTGTCCCTGTGCAGTCTGTGTTGGTGATGAAATGGGTCCCACCTGGCCTCTGGGCATGGATCAGCACCTGCAGATGTTTGAAAATTCCACCCAGGCTTTCAGTTGTAATGACCTCATGTTCTGGGCTGCCTATCCATTCATATACCAGGCCACTCCATTTCTTTTTTCCTTTTACTGGAGTATGTGGGACTCCTCAATCTCTAGTGCACTCTCCTCTGTAAGGGATGGAGTGCACAACCTTGTCTTTGGGCAACTCTGTACTGCAGGACAATATGTGAGTGGTTGTTCTCCAGGAAAACAAGGCACAACTCCCAAGCCCCAATGTCAGGATGTCTAGGGTCTCTTCTTCCAGCTGCCTCAAACTTAAGCTTCTAAATCAAGACATTAGAAAACCCTGTGAGAAGAAGGGGTGGAGGTGGTTATATTAATTCTCTTCACCTAGCTGAAGGTCTGCCGTATGCAAAGGAATTCTAAGCATCCTCCTTGATATTTGGGTTGAGAATACACCTGCTAACTTGCTTGAGTTTCCTTAAGAAACCTTGAATGTATCAACTAGATGGGAGAACTGAGCTGTATCTGACACATCACCTAGCACTTACGTTACATAAAAGATTCCTGGAGGCATCAGATGTTTCTCTTTTGTGAGTGATTTGTGCTTGCATATCAACAGCATGCCTGGCCACCTGTACTACAAAGGTAGAGACAGGGGTCAATGTCAACTAGACTGGGCAAACTCTGTTAAGGTTATCCTCTGGCATAGGTCTACTTCTCCTTTCATATTGAGTTTGCCATTTTGCAAGGGATGGCAGCAGAAAATGAGTCCCTTAGAGGTGAGGTAGGGGAAGATGGAGAAAGGAAACCCACAGATAGCATTTGTCTCATTAAAATCTGTCAATGTCAGAGGAACAGAAGGCAGCAAGGAGGTAAAATCAGATGTCTCTAGCTTTCAGAATATGTTGACATGTGGGGGAGCAAACTGTGATAATGTGCCCTTCAGCTGCCTTGGCTCTCAGCTGGTAATAATAAAGCCCTTTGCGGGCTGCCCTGGGGAGGCAGACAGCAGTCTAGCACCCGAAGACAGAAGGCGCAAAGGATAGTCACAGCTGATGAGCTGCAGAACCCTTACAATGACTTACTATCTTTAGAGAAACATTTCATGTTGCTGAAATCAGCTCAGGAAAGCCAGTGGATTTTGTTTGTAAGAAGTACCATGGAGATGGTTCACCCTGAACAGTTCAGATCATCAACTTTTTTACATGTACTTGTATGACTGAAAGTATTTACACTTATATTAAAGGAATAAACAGAACCTTATCAGTCTAGACTCTACAGTTAATAGTGGATGCTGTAAATGATAGAGTAATTTACTTAGGGTTGAATACTGGTTCGTGCATGGTAATGTGGCATTAATAGTGGGAAAAAGTGTGGACTCCGAAGGCAAATAAAGCTTCAAATTCTGGCTCTCCACTTACTAAATGTGCCCCTTGAGCCACTTTTGTAATTTCTCAGTGACTCAGTTTCCCTCATTTTCACAAAAGAGATGCTTATTTTTTGCTATCAAGATTGTGAACATTTACACAGTAGTACAAATAGTATAAAAGTATATTGTATATGGTATAATAGGCACTCAAAGGCTGGTTTTCTAGTCTTGCATGTTTCCTTTATAATTTAGAATCTATTTAATCTCTTTATGTATATTTTGGAATCTATTTAATCATTTTAATTTAGTACTCACCTGTAACTTAAAGGATAAACTTAGCACTTACAACCTCTATGGGGTAGAATTTGGTTTCCCGGTCTGGCATCTTACTCTGCAGGTTCTAAACATACCAGTTACTTCCTCTCAAGACCTGATTAGATCTTATAACCAGGGTTGACACCTATACTTAAACTCTTGCTCCTCAGAAAAAGGGTCATTTTTATTAGACTGGCTCTCTGACCCCAGCCTTTAGAGTAGGTACTGTTTCGTTGCCACAAAAAAAAAAAAAAAAAAAGACAAAGTAACTCCTGAGGGAAAATGATTCTGAGAAAGGGAATAGGCATTTCCTTCTAAGGATGGTGAGCAGGAAAAAGGAGAAGTAAATATAGTAGTAACATAGCTTTGACGACTATTTAAAAAATCAGAAGTCAGGAAATCTGGTCTGGCAAGGCCTTTCTATTTTAGAAAGTTTAAATTAAAAGTCTTATTGAAAATATGAAACTTCAATTCACACATATATATTTAACAGAGGGTCTATATTAGGAAGAATAATAGTAAATGAAAGCAAAACACTTTGCAGAATTGAGTAAAAATAAGTGTTAGTTAATCTAGTATTTGCTATGGAGATCTGCGGTCAAGACCTCATCTCCACAATAAATCAAAAATTAGCCGGGCGTGGTAGCACGCGCCTGTAATTCTGGCTACTCGGAAGGCTGAGGCGGAAGGATCGCCGGAGCCCAGCAGGTCGAGGCTGCAGTGGCCAGAAGCGGCCACTGCACTCCAGTCTGGGCGACAGAGTGAGACTCCAACTCAAAAAAAATAAAAATAAAAATAAAAATAACCATGCTAATGATTCAAAAGAGATCTTTCTGTGAATCAGAGACTTTATTAAAATAGATTTATTTCTTTAAAGTGAATACACATTTTTCAATTTGTTCTCTGAGCATTCTGCATGAAACCTATTTAGTACCCAAAGCTGAAATTCTGGGCCCATAAGCAAAATATCAGGACAATTCCCTTCTGCTTTATTAACATTGATGTGTTGTTGTTACTTGCAATAACCAGATCAAACTAGTAGAGGCAAAATCAGTTAAAACTCAGATCAAAATAGTTTTAGAAAGGAAAGGAAATGTGTTGTAGGGATAAAGTGATGGAATAGTGGGACAATATGGCTGTCTGTAAGTGGACAGGCTTGCCTCTGGGCCTTGGGAACAACTGCACTTAGACACTACATGATCACTGCAAAAGTTTTTCCTTTCCAACTCTTATCTCCCTGCTTGCTGACTTGTTTCTCACTTACTGTGTGTCCTCCAAGAAGTGGAAAACATGGCTGCCCTGCTACTTCCTGAGCCTCATGGTCCACGCTTCCACCACCTGATAGGGGCTGACACTCCTATCCAGGTCTAGCTGAAGAAATCTATAAAGGCAATTCTGTTAGGACAAGCTTGGATCCGGTGCTGCTCTCCCCACAACTTGCCAGCCCTACCCCACACTGGCCTAGACCTAATCAGCCATGGCCAGGGTCGGGAAACGCATCAACATCCCCTAGATGAAAGGCAGTGATCTGGACAGGAGGATTTAAAAACCACGTGGTCCCCATAGTCATAATTCTTTAAAGGGAGTCCATCCTCCTTTCATGATTTATAATTTTGCCTCTTTTCAGAGTATCAGATTGTCAGTGCTGAAGATATAGCACAGTGGAACCATTCTACCTTGGTTTGACTCCTGGCTCCTTGACCACTGATGAGTGGCATAGCCTTGGGCAAGTTGCTTAGCTTCTTTGGGCTTTCATTTCCTTCATTGTAAAATGAGGATAATTATATGACTTACCTCATGAGGCTTAGAGAAAGATTACATGAATTAATACATCTAAAATAGAATCAGAAGAGTGCTGATACATACTAAATGTTAATAAATATTGCTGCTGTTAAAACATGAGACAAGGTTATAAGGAAGTCGTCTCTATTTTCCACACTTCTCCACCCTCCCTCACTCACCTCCCACTTTAGATAACTGCTAAAAGTTTGATGCATGTTTCTCCAGAATTTTAAAGATTTTATTCATAAGTATAGTATATTTAATAGACTTATTTATAGATTTTGCTACTTGTTTTTTTCATTTAGCGTCTTTCAATTTTAATACATTATAGATCGAGACTCATCTTCTCAAACTAGCAAGGGAAAAATAGACATGAGACTGAATGTATACACACGTACTCAAAGTAGAGCTAAGGCCCATAGTCATCAATGTCTACTGACTTCCTCATTTATATCCCTGGCTGAATTCCTGGAAATGAAATTTATGCACGTTCATCAGTGTCTATGGCTGGCACTTCTCATCTTTAAGACAGTACACTGTGTTCCTAAGCCATTGCTGTTTCCAGACCCCCTCACAGTTTATTTCTAGTGAGGAAGATTACAGGAAGTTATTTTAATGACTATGTTCCTGAAAAAGGTTTCTTATTACTCTCCAAAACCTTTATTGACCTATCTTTTTTTTTTTAAATACTCCACCCAACAACTATGGAATATACATTCTACTCATGACCTATCTTTTTATACTTGAAATTTGAGGTAGAATATTCTCTGATTGATCCACAGGCTGTTGATTTTTTTCTCTGTGGTTATGATTTCCTATCTGATTCCTCTAACTAAAATCACAGCTATAGTTTTATAAATCATAAATCATGTGACCTTTTCCAGTCAAATTAACTAAATTAGAAGATATTATACTCAGAGAAATGGCTCATTGGGGGCAGAATGGAAGAAAAGACTCGCTATTCCATTTTTAAGCTTCAAGATCATCTAACAAATCTGAGCTTCGGTGAAATTACAACAACCAAAAGTCTGAATAATCTGACTTTTAATATAGCACCTCTAAGAGGAGAACAAAAAGGCCCAAGTGCTGGTGTAGCATTACGGTGTTTCTCTATTTCTCAGCTCCATGGGCCCTCACTTTATCATTCTGCCCTTCCAAATCCTCCATGTCCTTCCTAACTCAGATCACAGTCCCCTAGGATATCTTCTCTGACACTCAGACTTTAGTTTTTCCCTAACCTATAAATGCTGCCTAAATCTTCAGTCCAAGTAATCCCTCCATCCATCAATCATTCAATCATTAATCTAATAATAGGGCTTAGAATACCATGATAAGTAATGATTTTCAACAAAAGGAAACTTACAGTTTAGTTAGATTACCATTTAAAAGTAATAACATAAATGCTGTAATTATATCCTAAGAAAGAGTCTTTCCTAAAATAGATTTTAAAGGTTTTATTTTTGTTTATTTGCTTTAAGGAAAGTGTACATCAGATTCTTTGTATTCAAGTCACAGAAAACACTTTGAGGGTTTCTAGCATATCTTGCATTGTATTTAAAGTTACATAATAATTTTCCTACATATCCTTTTTTATTTTGAAAATTATGTCAAAATATACATAGCAAAATATTTATAATAATAACGGTTTGTAAGTGTATAATTTAGTAGCATTAAATAATTCATAATGTTGAGTACCCATCACTATTATCTATACCCAAAACATTTTCATCATTTTGACATAAACTCTGGACTCATAGAACATGAACTCTCCATTTCCCTATCTCTCAGACCCCTGGTTATCTTTATTCCACTTTCTGTCTCTATGAATTTGCCTATTTTAGATACCTCCCACAAATGCAATCTTACAATATTTGCCTTCAGTGTCTGTCTTATACAATGTTTTCAAGGTTCATCCATTTTGTAATACGTATCAGTGCTTCACTTCTTTTTATGACTGAGTAATAAGTCGTCATATATATATATATATACTACATTTTCTTTATCTATTCATCTGTTAATGGACACTGGACTGTTTCTACCTTTTAGATAATGTGGATAATGCTGCTATGAGCATCAGTGTTCAAATATCTATTTGAGTCTCTGGCTTCATTTTTTAAAAATATATACATGAGAATAGAATTTCTGGGTCAGTCGGGCTCAGTGGCTCAGCCTGTAATCCCGCGCCTTGGGAGGCTGAGGTGAGTGGATTGCCTGAGCCCGCGGGTTCGAGACCCACCTGGGCAGGCGAAACCTCATCTCTACAATAAATCAAAAAAAAATTAGCCGGGCGTGG
>CAUYQG010119490.1:0-31149 GCA_963574415.1 Tarsius wallacei | reverse complement strand
AAAAAAAAAAAAAAAAAAAAAATTAAAAAAAAAAAAAAAAAAAAAAAAAAAAAAAAAAAAAAAAAAAAAAAAAAAAACAAAACCTAGGACTCCTCAGTCTTGTGGGCTTAAAAACACAATCTTGCTAGCATACCAGAGTTTGTGAGAGTTGGAGAAATATCTAAATAAGAGTGACATCTGCAGGTGACTGATTATTTTATCACGGTGCCAATGTATTAATGTACCTTGATATATTTGCCAACTAGATGGCATACTACTTCTTTAACCTTGTTTTTGAAAATTTTTCTGTAAAAAAAAATTACATGGTAAGTTAGCAGGTTTCCTAGGAGCTTGGAATCAGAACAAAGGGAATTAGATATATGATGTGGTCAATAGCTTTAAGCTATGAGCACTTCCACAGTACAGCTTTAACTGTTAGCTAACAGCTGTAACAGATTTTTCCTCTCTGGGTTGCTTTTGCTGTACTTCCATTCCTGAGTAACTCTTCTTGTTGATGATAACATTCCTTATTTGAGTACATTGATACATTTCTATTATAGCCTAGTTTCTGCTCTTAGAGCCATTTTGTCTCTAGAAGCTAACCTTGTATATATCTTCTCAGGCCTACTACATACTGATTTATGGTTTAGTCCTCAGAGATTTCAAGACAAGATTTCAACAAATTCAGTTAAATTACCTAATTTGCTTTTATATGCAATTCACAAATCAGGTAGAATGGAGAGGTGCTGTAGTGGGCATGGCAGAACAGTTGCTTTTTGCAGGGTAGCTTGAACCAGGAACGAGGAAACAGCATAACACAAAAAGCGCATTGGTTAACATAAATACTTCAGATTACTTTCCTTTTAAGGGTTAAAACAAAGGAAGCTTTCTCATCATGCTGAAACTGGCCTGTTAAGGAATCTCTCTCAATTTTGCAGTAGATCATATAAACAATTTATCTTCTGCCAGGCTCGGTGGCTCAGCCTATAATCCCGCACCTTTGGGAGGCGGAGGTGAGTGAATTGCCTGAGCCCGCAGGTTCGAGACCCACCTGGCCAACTTGGGGAGACCTCATCTCTACAATAAATCAAAAATTAGCCGGGCGTGGTAGCGCGTGCCTGTAGTTCCAGCTACTTGGAAGGCTGAGGCGGAAGGATTGCCGGAGCCCAGCAGGTCGAGGCTGCGGTGGCTGGGAGCGGCCACTGCACTCCAGTCTGGGTGACAGTGAGACTCCAACTCAAAAAATAAAAATAAAAAAAATAAACAACTTAGCTTCCATTTGGGAATGTGGAACTTAGCATGAGTGCCTCCATTTTGTTTGGTTTATTGGAGCCAAATTAATGGCTTCCTACAAATTTTATTTAAAAGAGAGTGATCTTATTTTCATGTTTTCTTAGATCCCATGTATCACATGAAGTTACATTGTTCTTGAACTCAGCAATGAGGTCTGAACTAGCGATAAATACAGTCTGTCCTCCTGAATCTGTAGGTTCTGTACCCACAGATTCAACCAACCATGGATCAAAATACATATATATTTTTAAATTTTGTCTGTGGAAACTGTGGGTCATGCCTGTAATCCCAGCTACTCAGGAGGCTGAGGTGGGAGGAATGCTTGAGCCCAGGAGTTCAAGGGTGTGGTGAGCTGTGACTGTGCCACTGCACCCCAGCCTGGGCAACAAAGTGAGACCCTTCTCCCAAAAAAAAAAAAAAGACAGGAATTTCATAGCATTTACATTGTATTGGGTATTATAAATAACCTAAGATGATTTGAAGTATATGGGAAGATGTGCATTGGCTACTTATATAGCACCTTTAAATAGTTGATGCATTTAGATTACAGTCTAGTCTTTTGTCTTAGAGCCTTCTTAGTATAGATGTACTATGCCTGTGCTACCAAGGGATGATTACATAGACACTATCAGCATACAGGGACATTTTGTTTTGCTTTCAAGTTACCATGTCTAAGTGTTACTATGTTCCAGGCACTCTGAAATGCTTTGCATAACATTATCATATTTTATCCTCACATAGCTAAAAGCCTATGCTTAGCTACTACGCTACCATTATACTGCAACCATGGGAGCAGATACAATTGGCTACAGAGAGGATGCACAATAAGAAAAAAGCCAGGGTAGTCTGAAATTAACTAGAGAAGGAAGGGGATAACCAGAATACAGGCAACTAAAGGGTTTGAAAATTTCAAGGAATGACTAGTCAATAATGCAAAACATGTCAAGAAAGCAAAAGTTTCTGGGTAGTTTGACAATTAGTACCTGTTGTGGTACAATCTATGCATCTGGAATACATTCCTGTATTGATATTGAGTTACTATGCTGTATTGAGGTAAAAATTAATTGACTTGGGGTGGCCTGTAGGATAAGATTGTACTCCTCGAGGCCAGGAGCATGTCTCCTAAAGAGCCAGCATTTCCCTTGTTCAACCTCTATCACGTGCCAGGTCAGGAAACAACTTAGGGGAAAAGATTTAAGTTAATGTGGGTGGGAGCTCTGGATCTCTCCTTCCTACATTTAGTCTCTAAGGACAGTACATGGTAGGCATGGGTTGTTGGAGGTAGGTACTCAGAATGTGCTCACCAGTTGAATGTAGATCAGAACTAGGGTGGAGTGGGCCTAAAAACCCCAGAGAAAAAACATCCTAACTTAAGATGCACAGCCTGATTTCCTCTTGGTGTTTGTGCTTTCTTTTATTTTCCTCTAGTCTTGGCAAAGTCTTGTGTAAATATTATAACCTTAGCCAGGTACAGTGACTCATGCCTGTAATCCTAGCACTTTGGGAGGCAGAGGTAAGAGGATTGCCTGAGCTCAGGGGTTTGAGACCAGCCTGGGCAACATAGTGAGGCCTCATCTCATGGTGGTGCATGCCTGTGGTTCCAGTTACTTGGAAGGCTGAGGCATAAGGACTGCCTGAGCCCAGCAGGTTGAGGCTGCAGTGGCCATGAGCATGCCACTGCACTCCAGCCTGGGTGACAGAGTGAGACTCCAACTGAAAAAAAAAAATTATAACCTGTATTTCCGTACCAAGACTTATAAAGGAAAGAATTCATAATCATAGGTCTGACTAGGCAGGGGCATTTTGAGTAGAGCAGTGTCCTCTCCCCAGGAAAGCCATGAGGGGGACAGGGATAATGAGATCCTCAAGGGGCGAGTAGGGACAGCGGTCAGGAATTGGAACTCATGAGTCAATTCCCCTTATGCTTGTGGAGATTCTTCACGTGAAGAAAGGAAGGAAGGGAGGAAGGAAGAAAAAGAAAGACCTATTGTGGGTAAGCTCTATGCTTGGCTTTAAGGAGCAGCAGCATACAAAGTAGGCATGGTCTCTGCCCTTAAGAAACATACATACAATCTAACGTGTAATATAGACCATTCTTTGAAGAAACTAGACTGAAGAACAGCAAAGGACAGAGATAGGGAAATAGCCGAACATCTGTGTGAGAGATGAGGGAAGGGTGATGTTAAGCAGGCAGAATCAACAGTATTTAGTGACTTTTGGATGTGGAAGATTAAAAAAGGAAGGTATCTTGGATGACTACTCTCCAGACAGTGAAGAGTAATTCCTTCCATTAACCAGAGTAGGGAATATAATAGGAAGACCAATTTTGAAATGGAAAGATACTGAGGCCAGGTTTGGCCATGTTAATCATCTTGTTTGAGAGACTTCTGAGTCACTCAGGTGAATAATATCCAACACTGCTTCTGAACAGTTTCGGCACATGAAATCTTAACAGTTGATGTGAGATGTAGCTGTTAGGTTCAAATAGTGAAAAGAGCATGGACTTCGGAGTCACAGAATCTTGAGTTTGAATCCCAACTCGACTTCTTTCTAGCAGTGTGAATTTTACAATTGTCATTTGTTTAACCTCACTAAGCCTTGGATGTAGGAGATTAAATGACTTTATAGTTTTCTTATCTGTAAAAGGGGGCTAAATATTAGATACCAGCCTTCCCAGGACTATTGTAAAGATTTAATGAGATAATGTGTGTTAATGTTAAGCTGATGGACGAGCATCTGGCATAAATGGGACACTCAAGAAATAGTATCTTTAAAAAGTACCATGTTTCTATAAAACAAATTGCCCTTCAATTAGGCTGAGATTTAATGAAATAGTCCTAAGTGCTTTATTGTTTAACTGAAAAGTTCTGTTTTGTGTAATCCTATTATTGTTGGCATTCTCTAAGATTTTATAGTGAGATCCTTGAATTATATTTTGTTTTTCCTGAATCAACAATTAAAATTATCATTCTCCAAATGAATTATCTTGTTATTTGTCTACATTGCTGTTTCTTTGCTACTTTTTTTTTTTTTTTTTGCCTAGTCTTACACGTTTGCAACAGTCCATCTGTGGTTACTCCTCAATAGTTTGACACTTTAATTTAGTGAAACACTGAGCCGTCCAGCCTGAAATAGCTCCTTTTGTGATGACTGACTTCAATTTAAGTTTTTAAAGGAAAGTTTCCTAGTGATCTACCATTTAGTAACATAAGCAGTTTTGCCTTCAAATGCTTCCTTAGTTTTTCTTTTGACTTGTTGAAAAATGTCTAGTCAACCAAGTATTTTTTTTTTTTTTTTGAGTTGGAGTCTCACTCTGTCGTCGCCCAGACTGGAGTGCAGTGGCCGCTCCCGGGCACCGCAGCCTCGGCCTGCTGGGCTCCAGCGATCCTTCTGCCTCAGCCTTCCAAGTAGCTGGAACTACAGGCACGCGCTACCACACCCGGCTAATTTTTGATTTATCGTAGAGATGAGGTCTTGCTAAGTTTCCCATGTGGGTCTCGAACCCGCGGGCTAAGGCAATATGTGTACCTGTGTGTGTGTGGGTGTGTGTATGTGTGTGCTGTACGTGTGGGTGCAAGCATGTATGCATTGCTCACATGAATCATAAAGGTTCTTAAATTTTGAATCTTTAGATTTGATTTTTAAAATTTCCTTAACGAAGTGGATTTGAATTCCTTAAGACTGATTTGAATGATGTTCTTTTCAGCCTTTCGAAAGCCTACTTTCTGAAGCACAAACATACGAGTCTCAAAATACAGTCCTCTTTTTTTCTTGTAATTTTGCTTCCATCTTTCAGGAATAAGTTAATAAACCACTTAAGCCGGGCTCGGTGGCTCAGCCTGTAATCCCGAGCCTTGGGAGGCTGAGGTGAGTGGATTGCCTGAGCCCACGGGTTCGAGACCCGCCTGGGTAACTTGGCGAGACCTCATCTCTACAATAAATCCAAAAAAATTAGCTGGGCATGGTAGCGCGCGCCTGTAGTTCCAGCTACTTGGAAGGCTGAGGCGGAAGGATCACTGGAGCCCAGCAGGTCGAGGCTGCGGTGGCCGGGAGCGGCCACTGCACTCTAGTCTGAGTGAGAGTGAGACTCCAACTCAAAAATAAATAAATAAATAAATAAATAAATAAATAAATAAATAAATAAACCACTTAAGACTACTCTTTAATGTTTTCTCCAGTTTTTCTGTCTTTGATGTTTTCACCTTTACTGTAGTGTGCTTTGAATACTAAATCTCCAGTATTTCTGGCATATGTTAATGGGAATGTTTTTAAAAATCAATAATTGCTAAATCTAAATTCATTTTGTTCTTTTTGAAAGATTTGTGAAGCTCTTATAGCATTTGTACTCAATTTATGACATGAATTTTATAAACCAGTCAATCTCACTACTGGCTTCATTCTTATTTTTCTACTTATTTTCCTAATGCATATATTTTATGTGAATATACACATTTATAGAGATAAGATATTAAAATTTTATGTCATTTAAAACATTACATATTTCAAACACAAAATAAGAGTAATATAATTAACACCCTTCTAAACTACCCCTTCAATTGAACAAATGTTATCGTTTTGCCTAATTTGCTATTTTTCAATGAAATAAAATACTACATATATTGTGAAAGTGCCATTGGCACAGTGATATATTGTCTTTGTCCTTTAAAAAAATGTACATCTTTCTGTAATCCTCTTTTTCACTCAGTAATGTATTTTTAGATCTTATCTATTGCTAAATGTAGATCTGATTTTCAAAGTTTACCTGATGTTCTGTGTTTCACTGTATGAATGTGACACAATTGTCCTATTCAGTCTTGATGAATGTATATTTAGATTCTTTTTCCCTTTTTTTCTATTGCAAACAATGCTTCAGTAAACATCATTATACACATCTCCAAATGAACGTGTACTGTGTTCTCTAGGCTTCATTCATAAATACTGAAAACTGCAACTGCTGAGTTCCAGGGGAGATACAGCATCACAATTTTCAAATTATTCTCCATCATTTTTACCAGTTTCTATTCTCACAGTAGTTTATGGGATATTCGTGTTCCTACATCCTTGCCTTAGGCTTCTTTTTAAGTTTTTGTCAATCCAATGACTGTATGGGAAATAATTTTTTTATTGTTTGAATTTGCATTCTTCTGATTAGTAAAGTTGAAAATGTTTTTCATTTTTAGGCTGTTCATGGCTTCTTGCCTTTTACTTCAACTTGTACCTTTTGTTCTGTTATTAATTAAACTTTGTGTTTTTCCTAATGATTTGCAGGAGGTGTTTCTGTATTTTGAATACTGATCTTTTGTGTGTTTTATAAATTGCTTTTTAAAAAACTGTGTCAACTTTGTTGACCAGAAGGTTTAAATTTTAATACAGTTTTATCATTTTTTCTTTTTTGATTTGTAAATTGTCTTGTTTGAGAAATCTCTTCTTACCAAAGCCTGAAGCATATTCTATATTTTCTTCTGAAATAACAGTTTGTTGCTCGTGTGTGGTGTTCAGTGTAGCTGGAATTTGTGTTTTTGACATGGGGTAGAGATGTGTGTGTATTTTCTACAATATGGATGGCATGTTATCCTGGTGCAGATTGTGAACAGCCAATCCTTTCCCCCATGAAAACGCCTCCTTTTCATATGCTAAATCCCACATCTATGAGAATTTACTTCAGGACTCTCTTTTCTGTTCTGTTGGTCTCTTTGTTTCACCTTGGGCCACTACAATTATTTTAATAACTAAAGTTACTATAATCAATCTCAATAATGAAAAGAAGAATCCCATCTTTGTGTTCTTTTTCTCAAAGCTCTTACAAATTTTTATGGCATTATTCCTATAGTTTCTGACCCTATTGTGTGAATATCTGTTTTTAAATTACATTTGATAGATCGATTATCTAGATTATTTGGGGTTGTCTATATAGAAAATCGTAGTCCCTGCAGATAACAATATTGCTGATTCCTTTTACATTCCCACATGTCTTATTTTCTTTTTCTCTTTTCTTGCCTTGGCAGGATCCCTAGTTGAGTATTAAGTGGTAATAATAGTGGGGACTCTTGTTGCCAGTTGGCATTTTTAGTATCTGAGGCGGACTTCTTGAAAATAAATACTTTTAGTTTGTTTTAATTAGTACTTAATTTACTAAAATTCTAATTTTTCTTTTTTTGAGTTGGAGTCTCACTCTGTGGCCCAGGCTGGAGTACTCACGCCACCGCAGCCTCAACCTGCTGGACTCAGGTGATCCTTCCCCCAGCCTTCCAAGTAACTGGAACTACAGGCCACCACACCCAGCTAATTTTTTGATTTACTGTAGAGATGAGGTCTCACCAAGTTGCTCAGGCTGGTCTTGAATCTGTGGGCTCAGGCAGTCCTCTCAGCTCAGCCTCCCAAAGTGCTGGGATTAAAGACGTGAACCACCTGCCAGGCCTGTAATTTTTTAAATATAGTTTTTCTTAAGCCTTTGAGTTTAACTTATAAATTTTACTAGTTCTGTTTTTAAGTATGATAGTTTTTTGCTTGGAAATAAGGATTTTAACTTTTGAAATCAATGTTTAGTTAACTTGTAATTATAAAAGATAAAATTATCCTTAAATATGTAATAGTGCTTACAGACTTAAATTCCTTATGTGTTCCAAACTACATTTTTCAATTTAGTCTATTCTATTTTCTCAAATACTTTAAATAATTATCAAGGCTGACTTTCACTTCTAGTAAGCAGTGTCTTCCAAATTAAGCAACTTATATGAATCTGATAAATTAGACTTATATATTTCATAAATCTGAAATCATTGTAAAAACTTTTCTACCTCCCACTCATCATTCTAGTTTGAGTTTTCTCTTTGTTTTTAGCATCTGGGCATTTACCCTTCTTGCTTTTGAGCTTGGCTATGTATTTTTTAAAGTTATATATCATCCAGTGTTTCTGTGTTTAGGTTAGAGGGGAGTTTTTCTCTTTCAAATTGATTCATCATTTTGCTCAGAAGTTTTATATTTTTTCTTTTATTGCATGTAATTTTATAAGTTGCTTAAGTCTTTCTAAAGTCTTAAAAACAAGCATTTCAGATACTGTTGGAATAATAAAATATGGATTCTTTTAATTTTTTTTTAAATTTGCACTTAGTGATTATCTAAGTGAAAGCATTAAGGTATTCATAAGAGAATTCACTTAATTGTTACCTAAGGTAACAAAACCCAAGAATTTAAGGCCAGGCACAGTGGCTCACGCCTGTAATTCCAGCATTTTGGGAGGCGGAATAGCCTGAGCCCAGGGGTTTGAGACCAGCCTGGGCAGTATGGCAAGACCTCATCTCAACAATAAATCAAAAGAATTAGCCAGGCATGGTGGTGCATGCCTGTAGTTCCAGCTACTTGGAAGGCTGAAGCGGACAGATCACCTGAATCCAGCAGGTTGAGGCTGCAGTGGCCGTGAACATGCCACTGCACTCCAGCCTGGGTGACAGTGAGACTCCAACTCAAAAAAGAAAAAAAAAAAAATCAAGAATTTGGCAGAAGCTTCAGTGAAAGTTCAACATATTTGTAACAACTCTCTTTTAGTAGATAGAATTTTAGTAGTGGATGAAAACTCAAGATTAATTAAGTTATTCATTTTATTTAATTTATAGACAGATAAAGCTATGGAGAGATTAAACTCCTAATTAGGACAAGATCACAGAACTGGTTAGAAGCAAGTGTTGTCTACACAGGTGAATCGAAGTGTCACGTAGGTAGCAGTGCTTGGGAGGAGTCCCTGATATCAAAGCTTACAAAGACTACAGTACTTGATGTTCTACACTTATCTCATTTTGTTTAACTTAGTTGCATTTTCTTATTATTCCTCTATTCAAAAAGGGACAGGTGGTAGCTGTGAGATTTTCTGTTGTGATTTTTTTCCAGCCTTTATTAATTTAGAAAATAGACATTCTATTTCTTGTTCCAACATAATTTTGTGAAAATTGTTTGAATAACAAATTCAAATATTTAGAATAATAAAATACTGTTATGCAGATTGATTTAATTCTGTTGCTTAATTTTGCCATCTCTTCTGTGAACCCTCCTTATTTCATGAGTTTTGTTAATGAGAAATGATAAAGCATCTACTGAATGATTTGACTGTATCGTGATTCTGTCAGGTCCTTTGAAAGGTACATTTACTTTACAATTTGTACGTGTCATTTCATCAGATATACCAGAGTGGTCAGTTATTTTTTGTTTGTTTGTTTTGTTTTGTTTTTGTTGTTTTTTTGAGTTGGAGTCCCACTCGATCGCCCAGACTGGAGTGCAGTGGCTGCTCCCGGCCACTACAGCCTCAACCTGCTGGGCTCCGGCGATCCTTCCGCCTCAGCCTTCTGAGTAGCCGGAATTACAGGCGCACACTACCACGCCCGGCTAATTTTTTTGATTTATTGTGGAGATGAGGTTTCGCCTGCCCAGGCGGGTCTCGAACCCGCGGGCTCAGGCAATCCACTCACCTCAGCCTCCCAAGGCGCGGGATTACAGGCTGAGCCACCGAGCCCGGCATGTGGTCAGTTATTAATCAAGCAAACTTATGTACACAAACACAACAATATTTAATCCTTTTTAATAGGACAGTCTCTTTCTCTTCCTTTACTCTCCCACACTAGAAGTGTGAATTTCCAACAAGGATGTTTCAGACAATTTGCTCTGTGTTATTTTTATTATCAGTTGTTATTTCTTGTTGTCAGTTGTATCTCATGATATCTTGATTGTAGTCTTCTTTGTAGAGCCGCTTTGACAATTTTGTTTATAGACGTTACCTGAAGTCTGTTCTGTAGAATGCTAATCTCTCAAGAGGATCCTCAAAAAAAGGTTTTGTTGCAGATAAATTTGGGAAATGCAAATTTCCTGTTTTGGAGATTTACAATGATAGTAGCATATTAAAGAAACTGATAAGACTCGCAAGTAAAGAAGGTTAATTTTGTTTTATCAATTTCTCAATTGGTAAATAGGCCAAAGATTTGCTGGGAAATCTATCTAATTTAGGGAGTAACTTCAACTGATATCTTATGAAACTAGTATTCCATAGAGCAAGTTGTGTTAAAAGCTATTTAATAGTATGGATCTTTAGTGAGTTGTAGGCCTATAGTATTTAAATATTATAATCATAAGCATAGTTCTTTACTTTTATTTCTTTAAGTCAATTTATCTTCATGATTTTCTTTGTAACATGGATTGTTCCCCTTTCCCTCAACTGTTTTCCTTGAGCCAATTTTTTTTCTTCATTTAGTCACTTAGCTCATCTTTATTGAGCCCCTGAGAGTGCATGCTAGAAATACAAAGATTAATAAAGCACAGTTCTAGTGAAGAACTAACACATGGATCTGATGGGACAGGGAGTCATCTATGTGTGACACCCCCTCACATCTTTTCATTTTTGTACAGATCCGAGATTTTCACTTTGCATTTAGCATTTACCTATTTAATAGCATGAGAAAAATGTCCTCAATGTATATTTTTGTAAAGACTTTATTAAGTCTAGATACCAAAGATTATAAGTAACGGTATTATGTCATATACCACAAAGAAAAAATGCTGTCAAATATAATTTAAAGGTGAATCCTGATTTCAGAAATGTTAAATGTGAAAAAAGTATGCATTACATACTGTAGTAAATGTTTATCAGATATTTGACTGTATTTTGTTTTATGTATTTTCACTATATTAATTTAATTGAGTACAACACATGCTAATTAAATGATTGCCATGTAATAAGTCCAGTGAATAATAGAATAATGAATAAGATGTTGTGCCTGCCCTTAAGGAGCTATAGAGGAAGTCAAATTTGTACAGGCATCGCTAAAATAAAGCTGTATTTGCCACATTTTAAAAATCCATTCACCTGTGATGGACACATAGATTGCTGCCACATTGTGGCTATTGTGAATAGTGCTGCAGTGAATATATGAGTGCAAACATCACCTTGGCATACTGATTGTATAATCCCAGCAGTGGAATTGCTAGATCATGTGGTAATTCTGTTTTTAGTTTTTGGGGAACCTCCATGTTGTCTTCCAAAATGACTGTACCAGTTTAGAATACTACCAACAGTATTTAAGGGTTCCTTTTCTGCCACATCTTTGCAAACATTTGTTATACTTCATCTTTTTTATAATAGCCATAGCCAATCTAAATCTAACAGGTGTAAGGTGATATCTCATTGTGATTTTAATTTACATTTCTTGGATGGTTGGAGATGAGCATGTTTTCATATATCTGTTGGCCATTTGTATGCCTGCCTTTGAGAAATGTCTGTTTAAGTCCTTTGCTCATTTTTAATAGGATTATTTGTTTTCTTGTTGTTGAGTAGTTTGAGTTCCTTATATATTCAACAATTGTACAGGTGCATCTGGTGGCAGGCTTTGAGTCAGAGTCTGACACTTATTTTTTAGTCCATGCATGGCTGACCCATTATTTCATTTACCACTCACCTCTTTTTTCATGGTGAGTTGTATAATTATTTCATTATATACTACAGTGTAATAATAATAGAAATAAAGTGCATAATAAATGTTATGCACTTTAATCATCCCCAAACCTTCCCCCACCACACCCACTCCCAGTCTGTGGAAAAATTGTCTCCTACGAAACCTATCCCTGATGGCAGAAAGGTTGGGGACCACTGATCTAGAAGACATAAACTGTATGATTTCACTTATATGTGGAATCTAAAAAAAGTTGGACTCATAGAAGTAGAGAGTAAAATGGTAGTTACCAGAGGCAGGTGGTGGGAGATGGAATGGGGGAATAGGGAGGGAGTGGATGGGGAAGAGAGATGGTGATCAACAGTTATAGAGTTACAGTTAAGTAGTAGGAGTGAGTTCTGATGTTCCATTGCACAGCAAGGTAGCTATGGTTAATAATGAATATTTTTAAGTATATAGTCAAAAGAGGGGGTTTTAAGTGTCTCACCACAAATTATAAATATTTGAAGTGATAGGTATGCACTCTGATTTGATCATTCCACAGTGTATACATGAGTCAATATAACACTTTATACCCCATAAGTATATACAATTATTATTTGTCATCTACAAATAAAATAAAACTTATGAAAAGTACAAAAAAGCTTTGTTAAAACAGTGAAATTAAATTAGTGAACTATAATAAATACATAAATAATGCTAAATTAATGATAGCTGATGGCTTCATAGAAGTTATAAATTACCAACTTAAAAAAATAAGGCTATTTTTATTCTTTCATTGTTAGAGAAAATTGGAGGGTAGTAGGTAAAAGGGAGAAATGGAAGGAAATAATTATTTATTGGTGTATATGTGTATATATTTTTGAAGTAAAAGACTAGAATTTCCTCCAGAATGTCACTTTAAAAATATTTTATGGTTTTCTCAGTTGTGATCTCCACTAGGTCTATTTGCAGGGAAAACAATTGTAGTAGTTGTAATGTTTGTTTTCTTTGGAAAATTTACAAATTGAATTATACTCAGCTAAAATGTTTCTCCCTGTGTAGATTTATACAGTGGAAAAACATTAACTTTATGCTGGCATCTGTGCTCTCAGCAGTTTTATTAGTTGGCCCATCTACTGTCAGTGTGTGCACTCAGGGAATCAGACTTAATTTTGGCTAAACAAATAGCATTAAGAAAATAAATTGATCTTTTTAAAAATCCGAGGCCAAATATAGAGGAAAATGGATTGATTGGATTATTTATGCTTTGTGTAAAGGAGTGCCAAAGCAGAAAGGGTGCCATATGTACAGTTGCAGGTCTGGGTTTGAATTCTGGCTTTGTCATTTATTATGCATGTTCCCTTAGCCAAGTCACTTAATCTTTTTGTTTCCTAATGTGTTAAAAAAAAAAAATGACGATAATAGTACTTATGGCACTTAATGTTACGACTACATTTGACGTGCAGAATTTTTGGAAATGATAATACTTTTCAAATGTTAAGTTGATAGCTGATAGATTTTGCCTTTTAGTACAGATATGAAGACTATACTACATATGACTACATACAGTTTGCAAAATTGAGTTAAGCAGTTGTGATTTCTCTGTCTTCATGTGAGCTTTGGTTAAAAAAAAAGGAAATTTGTTGTGGGTGTTTCCTAGAATTCCATTTTTATCCCCATTATTTTAGAGATTTTATTAGCAGTGTAGTAGGTGGAATGACATATATATTATTTTATCTACACATCTACACATGTATAGTTTCTATTTTTTCTAGATCCTGATTGTCATACCGCTTTTGATAAAAGGTTAACCACGAGAAACTTTGTCTAAAATAGAGTATTATTGCCTGGATAATTAGTCTTAGGACATGGTGGGAATTGTGAACTTTAGAACTTTTTTCTAAGTTCTAAAAAACTCTGGTAATGCCTTGATTTAAAACAGCTCCAGGTGGCCAGGCGTGGTGGCTCATGCCAGTAATCCCAGCACTTTGGGAGGCTGAGGTGAGAGAATTGCCTGAGCCCATGGGTTCGAGACCAGCCTGGGCAACTTGGTGAGACCTCATCTCTACAATAAATCAAAAAAATTAGCCAGGCATGGTGGTGTATGCCTGTAGTTCCAGCTACTTGGAAGGCTGAGGTGGAAGGATCGCCTGAGCTCAGCAGGTCGAGGTTGTGGTGACCATGAGTATGCTACTGCACTCTAGCCTGGGCAACAGAGTGAGACACCAACTCAGAAAACAAAAGCAAACAAACAAACAAACACACAAACAAAAAACAGCTCCAGACAATTTGTCAGTTTGTATCAGAAGTATGAAACTTGTCCTTGACCTAACAATACAACTTCTACTGTATCTTAGTGAAAAAATTGGTAATTTACAAAAACATTTATGTATTGCTATTGAACAAATTCACTTCACAAGAATAATGAGACAAGAAAATGTTTATCACATAATATTAAGTAGAAAGGTAATTTGCATAAATGTGGCACAATCTTAACTTTAGTTAAAATAATAAAAGACTGATCTAATATATATCCAAAATGTTAACAATAGTTTAATAATCTAAGACTTATAAAATTCACAGTGAGTTTTAAATTTTCTTCTGTAATTTCCAAATTTTATAGAATGAGTATGTATTCCTTTGGTAGTCAGGAATACGTACATATATAAAAAATTATTTTGTAAAGCCTGTTTCCAAATACTGTCATTCTAGTCTCTCAGCTAGTACAGTAAAATATCATGGGTTTATATGTAATGTAAGTATAAGAGGTTGTGGGCAGTATCCACGTACATAGAGAATATTATTTATGATGGCACTTGTTATTTTGAATGCCTTTGACTGCACCTTTATCTTTTGATGGTCTGTAATATGCAGCTGATAAGAAGTTTTAAATTGAAGGATGAAAGGTGATCAAATGATGGCGCCAAGGACTGGTTTGGCCAGGGCTAATCTGAGCTGGTCTGGCAAACTGGGCTAACTATCATGATGAAAGCAATCTTGGAGGGTCAGCTCCACGTTTTGTGGGGCACCAAATTTGTACCAGTTTAAAGCAAGTTCAAGTTGGTGAGGCATTGTATTTGTTCTCCCCTGAGACTATGACCTTGTCTTCTTTCCATTTCCAGCTCTAAGCACAAAGTTTAGCACATGTTAGACATTTAACAAACATTATTGGAATTGAAATGGAAAGGAAACTGAAAATTATGCAAATTCCTAACAATATTACTGAAAAGTCATTTCAATACTAAATGCAGTGAATATGCAGATACAGTCACAGGCAACCTCTATACAGAGCGTTCACAGGAGCAATAAAGATCTCATAGGTTTAGCCATCAGAGGGTCTTCCCTGTGCTGTTCTTTTTTGACTGCTAGTGGTACTCTGGGAGTCACAGTAAGCTGTAAGTAAAGTAAGCACGTTAGACATTTGAAGAACTGGAGCATTTAAGAGGAGAGTTATACACATTTTCATAGGTGCATTTTAAGTAAAATATACTTTGATCAATTAATTAAGCTTCCACCTCAGCTAGCAAGGAAAATCAGATTTTGTCCTTTTGCCCTCTGTGCTATTCAGCAACATATGCTGTTCCTCATGTTAAGGCCTTAACAGCTGTGCCAACAAGTCTAGTTTGAAAAAATGTTAGGACTTAATGGTGTCTCTTTGCAGCCTGTCAACATCTCTTTCCATCAGTAGATTACATCAGCCTTTCAAAACAGTTGTTCACTTCAGACATATGGGTCAAAAGTAAGTGTAGTTCAGATATTGCAACTTGCTAATAGGAATGAGAATTGTAATTATGATACCACAGAGAGCAATGTTATAGCAAATCTGTGTTTGTGTTGCTCTTTCACAGAATAACTCAGATGCTGCTATCAGTGACTAGAACCTTCTCTGATCTGAGTGGCATGTAGCCATCTTCCTTTTACCTTACACTAAGCTGACTTCTCAGTAGGATTTATCTTGTAGCTCCACATAGCTTTTAATTCATTCAGTTTAGTAAGCATTTATTAAGTATTGAATTAGGTGCTAAGGTCACAAAAATAAGTGATTTGACCTCTGTCCTCAAGACTTGCAGTTTAATGGGGAAGACACGAACAGATTATTATTTCAGTATAGTATATTAAGCATATAGGTATGCACTGAGGAAAGTTAATCAGCCCAGCCTCAGGAAGACAGAAGAGGGAAAGCTTCATGGACAGATTAACTGATAGGCTAGGTCTTATATAATGGCTAGGAATATTCTTAGAAGAGAGAACAATATGAACACCAGAAAAGTGTTCCCTCGATGGAGGCAGGAAAAATTAGATAGAGAAGGAGTCTTGGAGGGTCCTGTATGCCCCGAGAAAGTGCTTGATCTTTATTCCGCAGTCATTGCAGACTGTGAAGCATTGGAGTGACCTGGCTGCATTGTAATTTTAGGTAGTTCACTCCAGAAGGACAGTAAAAGATAGTTTAGCGAGATAGGATTAGTAGCACGGCAGTCACTTCAGAAAGCTGTTGTAGTGGTCCAGGCAGCAGGTGAGGAGGGCCCAAGCTAGGATGCCTAGCCAGTGGTAAGTAAGGAAGGGAGAGGATAGGTGATCAAGAAGTATTAGGAGTTGAAATCCTCAGGACTTGGGGGCTAGGGAGTAGGGAGGGAGATGATACCATTAAGTGAGATTAAGCGTGTGGGGAGAAAAAGTTTTTATGGGGAAGATGGTGTATAAAGTTTTGGGTATAGGTTTGAGGGTGCCTTTAGGACGTTCAAGTTTACATGAACTCTGTTAAAATTCAGAGAAGTTGTAGTCAACTTGATAAAAAATAAGTTTTCATCTTGGACAGAAGAGCAAATAGAAATAAGTCAGTATAAACCGCAGAGTGTTACTCTCTCTTAAGGACTAGGTCTAGAGAAGGCATCAGGTAAAAAAGTGGGTTTGTGCAGTAGCAGCATAAAGTCACTCTAAGTCAGCTACATTTGGAGAGTCAAGCATTCTACTTCTCGAAAAGCCATCTTACATGACATTTATGGATTACCTATTGGAGACATTAGGGTTATAGTTGGATATAAAACTAAGAAACACTGGGTATAATTTATCTTTTGGTAGTTCAAAAGGGATTTTTGGACTTTGGTTTCTTTACACCATTGCATCAGTGATTTTACTGACAAAATCTTGGATATAATACCCAAAATATAAAGATTTTTTGATGTCAGTAATAGCTAACTTTTGTTGAGTGCTTACTGTGCACTTAGCTCTATTCTAGTACTTTGTGTTTATTCATTACATGTCATTTCCTGAAATAGTCTTATTATTCCCATTTTATAGATGGAAAAAATGTTTTAGAAACTTGACTCAGATCACACAGGAGTCTCAATATAGGGCCTGCCCCCAACCACTCTGCTATACTTCCTTATCAAATAATCTAGGTTGCAGGTACATCTGCTCATTAGGGACAATGAAATGCATTATATGAACAGAAGTCCATAGAAAGGTGACATTCTAGAAATGTAAGGATGTGAAAACTACATGAGTCATTTACTGTCGAGAATATATTTTAAATTCAATGAGGGATTGCATTTCTTATTAGGAAGAATGGAAACCTGTCAATTCAGAAGAATTCAGGAAATAGGGGGAATATAGGAAGTTGAGTTATTGTATAGGGAAGAAAGGGAAGAGTTTATGCCAGAGATTAATGCTTACAAAGGCTCAGTTCTAAAAAAAGGAAAGTTGCAGAAAAGAATGATAAAGAGTTCATTATCACTACTACCTCCACCACTGTATATTTGTATAATACTTCATATTTTTCAGAGCAAAGAGAAAGGAAATGACTTAACTAAGATTACACACCATATAAACGTCAGAAACAGGAAAGAACTCAGGTTTTCTAAATCAATCCAAAGCCCTTTCTGTTGTATCACATTCCTTAATGGAACCATGCAAATTCAGCCCTGCTCTCAAATCCATAGAAATAAAGAGGGAAATGCGTAAGAAAAGAATTAGTTCAATATTATGTCCAAGAGAATAGAAACAGCTCAAACGAATGTAATGGTCAAGAATGACCCAGTGGTGCTCTAGTCAAAAAATCTGTCATATAAAAAATAGTTGTTATTTCAGATGTTTTCATTATTATTATATCTGATATGATGACCTGTGATCTTTGAAGGTACTATTGTAATTGTTTTGGGGTGCCATAAACTGTACCCACATAAGAGGTCAAACTTAATAAATGTTGTGTATGTTCTGAAAAAAAAAAAAAATAGTTGTTTTTCCTCCCTCCCTCCCTCCTTCTTTCTGTCTGGTAGAGACAAGGTCTCACTATGTTGACCAGGCCAGTCAATAAATCCTAGGCTCAAGCAAAACTCCTGCCTAAGCCTCCTAAAGTACTGGCATTATAGGCATGAGCCACCACACATGGCCAATATTTGTTTTCCTTTCTGTTCTTAGAACTGTTGATGGTGATTATCTTCAGACAGGGAAAGCAGTGGGTGTGCTTGGGAATCACCAGTCCAGGAATAGAAAAATATTTACTTTTTATTTTGTGCCTTTCTGTGTTTAAGTTTTGTTACCTATGTATATGTTACTTTTTAAAAACATGTAAACAGGGATTTCTGTATAATGGGATTATGGGCCACTTTTAAAAGTTTTTGGTTAAATATCATATGGTACACAAATTATACCAAAGGTTTTATCCCGAGAGTTACTGGGTAGATTGACATTCACGTTCAGAGTGGATTTTTCACAGTTACACATAGAAACAATATTGTTACAAAATGAATAGAAAAGCAGTGTCACTGTAAAATCATTATTCCCTTGTTTTTATGAGAAAGTGAGTTTTCAATCAGAGATAAGGATGTAGGAAATGTTACTTCACTTTCTGCAGTCTTAGAAAATTCCTGTACTCATACATGCATACCCGCACACACACGCGCTCACGCAAACACGCTCCTGGGGTTGGATACAGCTTTCCTGAGTGAAAATGGTGCTTTACTGGGGAGGGGCAAGAGTGAGAATCATGTTAGAATTCTTATATCAATTGCTCTACATAGGTCTGTGGCATGAGAAGGACACCACCCAATAAAAGCAGGAAGAAACTAGCAGTGGTTGTTTGTATAACTGGTTTGTTTATGTCACACTTTTGAGTTAGGGAACTGCCCACAGTGATTGATTGGTGTTGATTTTTACTCTAAAGCAATTTTAGTCCTCTAGCAACCTATTTAGATGATGTGCTTGCTATACAATGAAATTTGCAGTTTTATGAGATCTCAGAGCAACTGTGGTGTGTGATTTGTGCAGTATTTATACTACTTACTCTTAGAAAAGATAGGAAATGTATGTTTGGATTAGGAATACCCTCCTTTTCCAGAAAATTATAAAAGTGCTCAAATTTTTTTTTCACTGTGTGTGATTGGGAAGGGTTCGACTAAAAAAAAAAAAAAAAAAGAGCCAAGATGCTGTGGATATAATGAAAATACTAAGTTAAGCCTGGGCACAGTGGCTCACACCTATAATCCTAGCATTTTGGGAGGCCAAGGCAGAAGGATTGCTTGAGCCCAGGAGTTTGAGACCAGCTTAAGCAGCATAGTGAGACTTCCTCTCTTCAAAAATAAATAAAAAATTAGCCAGGCATGATAGCACATGCCTGCAGTCCCAGCTACTCAAGTAACTGAGATGGAAGGATTGCCTGAGCCCAGGAGGTCAAGGCTGCGGGGAGCCGTGATCATGTCACTGCATGATGTGGGCAATAGAGTGAGGCGCTAACTCAAAAAAAGAATAAAGAAAAGAAAATACTAAGTATTTGTGACCTGTGAGCGAAAGAGGGACTACCAAGTGTCAGACTAGAACTGTAAATCATCATCCTTGGCATGAGCAAAGTTTGCTCTTTGTCTTGTTATGTCTGTACAGTTGCCATGGCCTGTGGTGAACTTTGCAATCTAGTTCTCAAAATTGCAGAGAGGGAGGAAGCATTTCCATGGACTCTGGAGTAGGTATGAGCAGTCTGATCTCACTCTTTGTTTCTTTTTTATTTTTATTTTTAAATGGATAATACATTATATTTAGAAGAATTATAAAAATAGTTAAATGTGATGGGAAGGAAAATAATTTTTATATGTATAGTAGCTTGTCTTTGTTTTATAGTTCTTTTAAAAACAAATCAACACCTGTATGAAATTACATATGGAGTGCATGGGAGAACCAAAAAACAGCCCAACCCACAAAGATTCTAGGCATTCACAACAGCTTGGTATGCATTTCATTTACTGTATTTCAGTGGTTCTAAGGCACATATTTTTAGAAATTAAATTTTTTTAATTTCTGAAATTTATTAAAAATTATATCTTGATTTTTAATTCTAAAATGAATTTTAAAAATAAAATTTAAAGCCAAGCGCAGTGGCTCATGCCTATAATCCCAACACTTTGGGAGGCCGAGTTAAGAGGATTGCCTGAGCCCATGGGTTCGAGACCAGCCTGGGCAACTTGGCAAGTCCTCATCTCTACAATAAATAAAAAATTAGCCAGCTGTGGTGGTGCATGCCTGTAGTTCCAGCTACTTGGAAGACTGAGGTAGAAGAATCGCCTAAGCCCAGGAGGTCAAGACTGCAGTGGCTGTGAGCATGCCACTGTACTCCAGTCTGGGCAACAGAGTGAGACTCCAACTCAAAAAACTTTAAAAAATAAATTAAATAAATAAAATAAAATTTAAAGCTGTAAAATAGGGAAATGTCTTATAATCATCATTGGCCTAGATTGAAGTCAGATGACTTCAGAGAGGAGTTGCATTCGGCACTGCCAGTTGTTTGTGGTACTACCAACCTGAGAAAGTTTAAATTCTCTGCCTGAAAGGTGTTTTTATTTTGGTTTTGCCCCTTTTTCCTTTGTTTTGTTTTGTTTTTGACCCCACTGGTAATGTGAATTCAGATTGCAAAGCTGGGTGCATACTATCTTTTAGATAAAATCCCTTACCTTGGTAAGCAGGTAGAGACTTTCAGTTTTCCTCCTTGCTATCTTTTTTTGAGTCAAAGTCTCACTCTGTAGTCCAGGCTGGAGTTCAGTGGCACAATAATGGCTCACCACAGCCTCAACCTCCTGGACTCAGGTGATCCTTCCACCTTAGCCTCCTAAGTAGCTTGGACAACAGGTGTGCACCACCACACATGCCTGGCTTACTTTTCTGATTTTTTAGTAGAGACAAGGTCTCACTGTGTTGCTCAGGCTGGTCTCAAACTCCTGGACTCAAGCAGTCCCCCCTCCTTGACCTCCCAAAGTGCTGGTCTCAAACTCCTGCACTCAAGCAATCCTCCCTCCTTGGCCTCCCAAAGTGCTGGGTGTGAGCCACTATGCCCAGCCCCCTTGCTGTCTATTTCTATGTGATGGGTTTATTTTTCATTTGCCCTATATTATATTTGTAGTCCTTCTTTATATGGGCAGCCTCCTATTTTGGGCAGTGCTTAAAAGAATAGTACATCTTATCATCAGCTGTGGCTTGGATTTGACCAAGTACTCATCAGACTCTTGCCTAGCCTTACTGCTGTCCTTCTGCAGAACTTGTTTACTCTTATTGTAGACACACTTCTAATAAACTTAATGTCATGGTTACACATTTCTTTGTTCATTCCTCATCAGTGATCTTCAGACTTTCATTTGCACAAGAATCAAACTATTTTTCTGAGTCTTATCCCCAGAGAGTCTGTTTCCATATACCTGAGTGTGGCCCAGGAGTCTGCACTTTTAATAAACACACTCAAGGTATTCTCACCTTAGCAATGAGGGACCACACTTGGAGATAGCCTGCACACTCTAGGTGAATACTTATGACTTCAGCTGCCATCCATATGTACTGATGACTTCAAAGTCCTTATCTTTAGTCTGAACCATTATTGAACACCAAGCTCATCTATCCAATTGACATGTCTCTATTAAAGACTGATCCAAGCTACCTGGTTCAGATTCCAGCTCAGCCACTTAATAGCTGCAAGTGACTTCTCAGTTGCCTAGTGTAAAAGAAATGAATACTTCATAGGATTGTCTTGGCGATTCAGTGGATCCACACATGTCAACTTCTTGGCCGGTGCTCGGCACATAGCAAGCTCCACATTAAGTGTTAGCTGGTCTTTTATGTTGTTGGTGTTTCATAAGCACCTCAATCTTGTCTAAAGTTAATCTTCCCTACCACCTCCATCTCCCTCAAAATCTGTTTCTGCCTTGATTAACAGTTGTATTTGATTTCTTCCTGTCACTCATTTTTCTCATCCAGGTCATAACGTCTGTGAATTCGACATCCTAATTATCTGAAACTTTTCTCCTTTCCTTTCCCGCTTCTGTTGCTTTGGTTCAGGTCCTTATCCCCTCCCACAGAGAGCTTTGGAATAGCCTACTACCGTACTTCTAACCCATGGTTGTTCTTGTCCATCTAATTTCACCAAAATCTTTATCCAAGGCAGCATGATCATGCTACTCCTCTGCTGGATGGCTCTTATTTCCTGCAGGATAAAATCCAAACACCTGTACCTGGAATACAAGGCTCCTTAGATCTGGTTTCTGTCTCCTTTTCTGCAGTACTCAGGCATGATCTTCCAGTGTTAGTAAATTACTTGTAGTAGATCACTTGAAACACTGGATTCTCTCTTGCTTTCATAATTTTGCATAGATAAGTGATATGCTGTATCTCACCTTAGCAATGAAGGACCACACTGGATTAAGAGTGGTTAAGAGTGTGAGCTTTAGAGCCAGGCTGCCAAATCCTGACTTTGCCACTTAACTAGGTGTGGACCTTGGGTGAAACACAGTTTTCTTCTGTGCCACAGTTTCCTCATCTGTAAAATGGGAATAATTGTGCCTCGTAGCATTGGTATGAAGATTTAGTAAGTTAAATCACATAAGAAATGGTCAATAAATGTGAGCTATCATTATTTTTATTATTGCCATTGTACACTTGACATTCTCCTCTACCCATTCTCTCACTTTCTTTTGCCTTTTTACTCATTTGTCATTCATTTTCTTAGTTTAAGAACTAGCTTCTTCAGGAAGTCATTGTGGAATTCCAGACCTGGGTGAGATGTCCCTCCTCTGGGTTGCCATAATACCTTATGCAGCATAATTAAAAGATGAATGTTTCAGGGACTTCCAGGGACCATATTTTTCATCTCTGAATGTTTAATGAATGAAACTTGATAGCTTTGTTGTTTCTTGTTTGCTACAGATTGATTAACCAGTTAGAAAGGGTGTTCTGCCAGAAACCCACAAGCAGACAACTCACAGGCAGACAGCAAGGGAAGAGGTAGCAAGGGGTGAAAAGACAGAAAACAGAATCTAGACGGTCTAGAACTTTCCAGTGAAGGGGTACACTGTACAAGTATCAATATGTGTCTCTAAGTATCATTGTAGATACTTCAGATGCTATGAAGTATCTACATCCTTAAGTTATTCCAGGGCTACATTGTGTTGAGTATACTCTGCCTAAAGGGAAGGAAATCGGGTTCAACATTGGAGAAATGTTTCTTTTTAAACTAGTTGAAATAATGTTGGCACTTACATAGGTAAGCTTTAGTTATTTATCATTGTCCAACAACTCATTCCCCCGGGGCAGCCTGGCTAATCAGCACACTCCCATAGTTCATTCCGCCTATTGCGTGTGCCCTCCCTGTGAAAAAGTGTATTTGTAGCAACTAATCTGAGTAATGTTAACTTTTAAATTCAGTATTTTTTAGCCAGTTTCTAAACTCTTTACATTTATTAAGTTTGCCATGAACCATTCTAAAGAGAAATGGTTATGCCATGCACATTGGTGCACACCTATAGCCCCAACTACTCAGGAGACTGAGAAAGGAGGATCTTATCAAGGAGCTCAAGTCCAGCCTGGGCAACATAGTGAGATCCTGTCTCTTAAAACAAAAAGAAAAACAGGCCTTGTGCAGTGGTTTACACCTGTAATCCCAGCACTTTGGGGGCCACTATGGGAGGATTATTTGAGGCCAGGAAGACCAGTTTGGGCAGCATAGCAAGACACAGTTTCTACAAAATATAAGAAAATTCGCTGTGCATGGTGGCACTACTTGGGAGACTGAGGTGGGAGGATTACTTGAGCCCAGGAATTGAGGCTGTGGTGAGCTATGATACCATACTCCAGCTTAGGTGACAGAGTGACACCCTATAACTAAAAACAAAAACAAAAACAAAAACAAAAACAAAGAAAGTACAGTTATACTTTTTATCCTTGTGATAAATATAAACACTATAAAAATGTTGAAACCCTTTCAAAATCACTTATTTTTTAAAAGCTGGAACTTTCTGAAAAAATATTACCAGTAATATTTTCAAATCCTAAGAATTATAATTTACTTAAAATGATATTAAATTAAAACACGGTAAGCAAAAGTACACACCAAGACACAATATGTGGTATTTTTTAAAGTTAGGACAGTATTTGCTGACTTATGGGATTAAACCATAACAAATATTTGCAGAGGGAAGAAAGGAAAAGTTGTTTACCTAACAAATTAGTTTCAGGGGACTCATTTTACAAATTGTTTTTTATTTGGCCCTGAGGATACAATGCCTTTTTGCAGAGCATAGGAATTTGGATTGTGGGAACTTACAGAAAAAATAAACACAGTTGCCCTCCTTGAGTTTATGTTGAGATGGGGGGCATGAGACCCTTACAAATGAAAATATGTAAGTGCTTCCATCAGATATTTGTCTAAATAATTGAGAGTCTGCATCTCCAGCTGTCTTCTACCTCTTTGGAAATCTAGTTAAGAAGAAACTATTTTAGTAGATTTTTTTTATCATTGTAAAAGTAATATGTGATCATTGTAGAGAATGTTTAAGGAATTAGAAATAAGAACATGAAAATTTGTTATCTATTAACATTTTAAATATATTACTTTGTCTTGTATCTATGCCCAGCTTTGTGCTTTTAAAAAATAGGCTATAATTATACAATTTTATATTTTTCCTTATTCACATTATATTAAAGCAGGAACATTTTCTCATGGACTGGATAGTTAAGATAAACTAAATCTTGGTAAAGATTTTGGGGAATCTAATCATTTAAGTGATCTTAGGCATTATAAGTTCTAAATTAATGGATTCAATAAGTTCAGTAATGAGAAATCTAATTTTTAGATAGAATGTTCATAAGCCTAGTTATTTTAAATTAAGCACTTGGTGAGTTTGCTTGAAAATCAGGTAGCTCTTATGATATGTGTTGAGTTGAATGAACTGTGCACATGAACAATTAGATGCTATCTTAGAACTTATTTAACAGTTGTAAAAGATTGGTATTACACTGTGCTCTTTAAAAAACTGGCTGATTTACTCATGTAAATATATATAATATAATAATAATAAATAAATATAATAATAATATATGTCTTATATTCAGATGTAAAACAATGAGTTTGGAGAATGCTCAATAAAAGTTTATTAGTAGTTATGAAATAAGCAAGCCAGCTTTACTGGATATGCTTTCTGACCCCCACTGCCCCTGTGTTCTTTCACCCCCTCATTGTCTCATGTTTTTATGTCAAGGATATTGCAGACTCAGAGATCAGCCATGCCCTGGGCGCTTCATGCTTCTGGGGACAGTGTGTTAGACTAGATGGTAGATCATTGCTTGTTCTCACTCTGACTCCTTTGTTACCACCTCTTTCTCCTGCTTTTTCCCCACTTCTTGACCATCCCTCTTTGATCTTCTTTGAGGGTTTTTCTTTCTTCATTTGCTTCCTCAATGTTAGTAGTCTTTAACACTCTGAGCTCAACCCTTTTGTCTCCCAAATCTGTGATTCTTAACTGTTTAAAATTTTGTCATGACACATCAGAGGGTACCACAATGGGTAGGTAACACTGGCTCTCTAATGGACAACACCAGTGAATCTCAGCCATTTCCTTTGTGTGCGCGCTGCAAACTGCTCTGCCTTATGCTCTCCTTGACTGACCTAATAGACAACCAAATCTGTCTCTCTAGAGACAGCCTTGCCTGCCGACCTAACCTCCAGATACTTACTTCAGGCTGTTTACTGGGCAGTTCTGTGTCTGTAAGGACCTCAAATTTGACATGTTTAAAACAGAATCCATTATTTTCCTCAGACTTGTAGCTCCCTTTGTATTCTGTATTTCCACTAATCCACTACCATCTTATCCACTTGCCCAGGTGAAAACCTGGAAGAGTGTTTTTGAGTCTCTCCTCTCCCCATTTCCTATTTGTAGTAGGTTCCTAAGTCTTGGTCGTTCTGCCCGTAATTTCTTCCCCTTTCAGTCTATCCACCCCAGTGCCACCTGAATACACTTGTCAGAACTCAGCCCTGACCATGTCATTCCCCTCTGCATCCTTCATTAGCTACTGCGCCTGGTCAGATAGATGAACTGCAAACTCCTCGGTGTGAGATACAGAGTCCTTTGTTTGGTCCTTTCAGCCTGTCTCTCACTGCCAACATTTGTTCACTGTGTTCTAGTCAGATTCACTAAGGTCTATCATCCTCAATGATTATACATTCTGTCGTCACTCATGTGTTTCCAAATGTTGTATTCCTGCTGAACCCCTTATTGTTTGTTTTGGTCTCTGCCTTTCATATCTTGCCTAATATCTGGTGAGCCTTGGTTAAACAACTTATATGTAAGAGTGGGGCATGAAACACTGATTGGAAACTCCAAGTCCATCCAATCCATTGCATCCTCTTCAGTGTCTTAGGTAACTTGAGCTATCCATATTTCCTAGATAAGGGCGTTTTTACCTTCACTTAAATAAAATAATACAGACTACCAACATTCTGGAAACTGAATCTTCCTGCTTCCAGTCTCCTGCTTCTCAATCCAGAGGTGCTCTATAATTTCCTCCTCAGAGAAACAAAACAAAACAAAACTTCTGATATTCCCAGATAAAGGCAAAGCACTCTTCTGGCTGCATAGAAAGGCAAAGGAGAGTTGGACATGTAATTTATCTCTAAATTAAACCTTCAACCTGCTCTCTAGTTTTCAGTCCTATCTTAACTACTGCGTACAGAGATGTGACTAATTTCTGAACCATTTGGGGACTCTACAGGGTAAATTTAAAAGTAACTTTCTAGCCGGGCTCGGTGGCTCAGCCTGTAATCCCGTGCCTTGGGAGGCTGAGGTGAGTGGATTTCCTGAGCCCGCGGGTTCGAGACCCGCCTGGGCAGGCGAAACCTCATCTCTACAATAAATCAAAAAAATTAGCCGGGTATGGTAGCGCACGCCTATAGTTCTGGCTACTCGGAAGGCTGAGGTGGTAGGATCGCCAGAGCCCAGCAGGTCGAGGCTGCAGTGGCCAGAAGCGGCCACTGCACTCCAGTCTGGGCGATGCCAACTCAAAAATAAATAAGTAAATAAAAAATAAAAGTAACTTTTTTTACTGGGGTTAAAAGAAAGTCTGCCTTTCTGTGTTAACTGAGCCTGTTTCTACTCATTCATGTGTTTTCCATTTTCTGTTGCTCAGGTTGGAGCACGATGGTATGGTCACAGCTACTGCAGCCTCAACTTACTGAGCTCAGATGATTCTTCTGCCTCAGCCTCTCAAGTAGCTGAGATTACAAGCATGTACCACCATACCTGGCTAATTTTTTTATTTATTATAAAGATGAGGTCTTGCCATATTGCCCAGGATGGTCTTGCACACCTGGGCTCAAGCACTCCTTTCGCCTCAGCCTCCCAAGTGCTGGGATTATAGGCGTGAGCCACCACGCCCAGCCCCATTTTCCAAAGTTTTGTTGTGATAACTTCTCTTGGTTTGTATTTGCAGGTTTATATCTTCCTTTAAAAACTGTTTTAATGTGATGTTAGTCGGTTTCCAAGAGGGAGCAAAAGTTAGTGTTCACTCTGACTTATTTACCTAAACTCTGAAAACTGTTCGCAATTCCAAATTATTTCTGTCCTTACTTCTCTCTCCATCAATCAGGGAGCATTAATCTCCTTTGTGCTCCCATGACACTCTGTGTACTTTTGCTATGAAACTGATCTCGAGAAACATGCATTGTTTTTAGAGTGTTTGTCTCCTCTACAACATTGTTATGTGACCAATCTCCAGAACTTTTTCATCTGGAAACACCGAAGCTGTGTACTCCCCACTCACTCCTCTGTAGCCGCCATTCCACCTCTGTTCTAGGAGTTTGACTACTCTGGATACTTGTAAAAATGGAATGATATAGTATTTGTCTTTGTGTGATTGGTCTATTTCACTTAGCCTAGTATCTTCAATATTCATCAATATCGTAACGTTTCAGAATTTCATTTTTAAGGCTGACTCGTCTTTCACTGCTTGTATTCTGCCACATTTGTTTATCAGTGGGCATTTGGGCTGCTTCTACGACTTTTGGCTATTATAAATAGTGCGACTGTGATCATGGGTGTACAAATATCTCTTCAAGACCCTGCTTTCAGTTTTTCTGGATATATACCCAGAAGTGTGATTGTCTTTTCTGATTGACATTTTTGAAGAAAACAGCCTCTCCCCTTTAAAAAAAAGGGGGGGGGAGGCTTATGCAATGTTTCCTTCTGTTGACATTTAGGTTATGCATCCCTGCCCAAAATACTGTGTAAGTGATACTGTTTTATTCTCAGGATTTTACCTCTCATTGGTGATGTTGATTTTGATCATCTTATCAACAAGTTGAGTTTTTCCTGTATAGTTACTGTTTTATCCTTGCATCTTATAAGCAATCTATAGGGGAGACATTTTAGGACCATGTGAATATCCCACTTCTCATCAAAACTAACCCCTATGTATTGAGCATCTATTGATGCTTCTTGCCTAAATCAGTCTTTACTATGATGGCTGCAAAATGATAATTTTTTTTTATTTTACAAAGGATATTTTAAAAGTTATTTATAAATTATATTAATAGATCAATTTGAATGTCACAAGATCAGTATACCAAATGTAAGATTTGCTGTGGCTGTTAATACATTATACATGATCGTCAATGAAATGTAGTACTTAAACTGTGTCTGAATTTCCGATTCAGAAATGTATACTTAGCCTGCTTCAGAATTAAATAGTTGTTCTGGGTATTCCCATAAAGTCATTGCCAAGTTTTAAAAATTGAATGTATAGTGTACTTTAAGATATGATTGAGTTCTGATACTTTTTTTTATTTTCTGTATACAGATTGTTTACCATATACTCTATTATCGGAATTCTGCTAGTGAACTCTCTCTTTAGTTCATGAGTAACCAGATAATAGTCACTGCGAATGAAGAACAAACTTTACAGTATGGAGTACCTTTGAGAACTGTAGCTGGAATGGAAAGATATTAACCCTTTTTCCTTTTTGAAGCACAAATATTCTGTGTGTACAAATAAAATGGGTTTGTCTAGAGCAGTTGGTATCTCTAAAATATTTCTAAAGCTATTTGCAGTATATTGTTTTGAGCAATATGGCAGATTAGATGTTCAGATAAACTTCTGCTGGTAAACAACACATTGAAAAAGGGCTGGCTGGGCTCGGTGGCTCAGCCTGTAATCCCGCGCCTTTGGGAGGCTGAGGTGAGTGGATTGCCTGAGCCCGCGGGTTCGAGACCCGCCTGGGAAACTTGGCGAGACCTCATCTCTACCATAAATCAAAAATTAGCTGGGCGTGGTAGCGCACGCCTGTAGTTCCGGCTACTTGGAAGGCTGAGGCGGAAGGATCACCGGAGCCCAGCAGGTCGAGGCTGCGGTGGCCGGGAGCGGCCACTGCACTCCAGTCTGGGTGACAGAGTGAGACTCCAACTCAAAAAAAAAAAAAAAGGAAAAGGGCTGGATAAAATGTTAAAAAAATTTTTTCAAGCTATCAGTTAATTTATTATTATTATTATTTTATTTTATTTTATTTTATTTATTTATTTATTTTTAGTTGGAGTCTCACTCTGTCGCCCAGACTGGAGTGCAGCGGCCGCTCCCAGCCACCGCAGCCTCGACCTGCTGGGCTCCGGCGATCCTTCCGCCTCAGCCTTCCAAGTAGCTGAAACTACAGGCGTGCGCTACCACGCCCGGCTAATTTTGTAATTTATTGTAGAGATGAGGTCTTGCCAAGTTGCCCAGGCAGGTCTCGAACCCGTGGGCTCAGGCAATCCACTCACCTCAGCCTCCCAAAGGCGCGGGATTACAGGCTGAGCCACCAAGCCCGGCTTTATTATTATTATTTTAAAGATGTGGGGTACAATTCAGGTTTAGGTATACAAGTGGGCATCATACAGGTAAAGTTCAGGCCTCCCTTTGGTCCCCACTTTAAAAATTTTTTATTTAAAAAAATGTTTTTAAAGTATGGCTGAGTTATCAGCAAAATAAGGAGAAAACATGAGGCTGTAAACAATGAGAAAGCCCAATAAAAGAGCTCTCGAACCCCTTTGACCCTTGTGGGTACCTTCTGGTCTCTCATGGTCCTGGGGTCTAAGGAGGTCCTATTTGCATGAAATGGAAGAAGTAGTCTGAGCCTTGTCATTTGGAGTGATACATTTGGACACTGCTGGGAACCCCAAAGGCTGAATTCTCTCCTGTGGAAAATTTGGGAAAACAGCCTGCTCTTCAGAATGCCACTGCCTGTCTCATCCTTGGCTGTGACTGGAGAAAACAAAAAGAATCCTTCCTGAGAAATTCTCATCACAATCCCAGGCTCATGTGAGTTTGGAGTTGGAATTCACTTTGCCCCAAAAAATCTCAATCTAAAAGTTTAGTTTAACGGTGCTTTGGGTTTGAGGTATCCCAGGAACCTAGCAGAAACAAATAGAAATCTTCTCTGGAAAAAAAAAAAAAAAAGTGCTTTTTAAACACTGGCTTTGAAGAACTTCCACAGTTAAAATTCTAAGAAATGTGACTTTAAATCAGAATCCTAAATATGTGATTAAACAGCCATTTTGAACAGGAGTCAGCAGAAGCCACAAACTTCAAAGACTGTGATTTCTAAAATTATCAGATACAGAATTTAAAAATAAGAATGCTTAAAGAAAGCAGAAGGTATCACATTACCAGACTTCAAACTTTACTATAAAGCTACAATAATCAAAACAGCTTGGTAGTGGTACAGGAACAGGCATATAGACCAATGGAATAGAATTGAGATTCCAGAAGCAAAACCTCAATTTCTCAACCAACTCATCTTCAACAAAGCCTCTACCACCTACCACTGGAGAGAGGAAAACCTATTCAGTAAATGGTGCTGGGAAAACTGGCTGACCACATGCAGAAGATTGAAACAGAACCCCTACCTATCACCATACACAAAAATTAACTCTAAATGGATCAGAGACCTAAATGTAAAACCTCAAATCATAAGAACCTTAGAAAATGCAGGACACACCCTTATGGAAATTGGAACTGGCATCCAGTTCCTGAACAAAACCAAAATGCACGGGCCATAAGAGACAAGATAGACAAGTGGGACCTCATTAAACTGACAAGCTTCTGCAAAGCCAAAGAACCCATCAAGAGAGCAGGGAGACAGCCCACAGACTGGGAAAAAGTATTTGCCAACTCCATGTCTGACAAAGGCCTAACATCT
>CAUYQG010119485.1:0-23987 GCA_963574415.1 Tarsius wallacei | reverse complement strand
TTTGTTTGTTTGTTTTTTTGTTTTGAGTTGGCGTCTCACTCTGTCGCCCAGACTGGAGTGCAGTGGCCGCTCCCGGCCACCGCAGCCTCGACCTGCTGGGCTCCAGTGATCCTTCCACCTCAGCCTTCCAAGTAGCTGGAACTACAGGTGCGCGCTACCACACCCGGCTAATTTTTTGATTTATTGTAGAGATGAGGTCTCACCAAGTTGCCCAGGCGGGTCCCAAACCCGCGGCTCAGGCAATCCACTCACCTCAGCCTCCCAAAAGCACAGGATTACAGGCTGAGCCACCGAGCCCGGCTCCAACATAATCTTTAAGTGCCTCACTCCCTCCAGCCAACTCTCAACTATCCTAATTATCCAGTTTTCTCGCTTTGATTCTTGAAGGGAAAACTGGTGTGATGTAGGAGAAAGAACACCAGTCAAGCTTGTTAAGTCATGGCTTTTTCATTTATTAGTTCTGTGCCCTTGGCAAGCCCCTGTAATACTCGACAGTTCAGTTTCCTCACTGGTCACAGAGCTGGCTACTATGCAGACCGACAAGATAATGCCCATGGAAGTCCCTGCTATGCAAATGGAAGCCATGCTATAACCACAATGTAATATTTATGAATTGGTATTGGCTTTCCTCATTGTAAAAAGTGGAAATTGAGAAAACATAAAATTGGGCTGGCAGAATCATTGTGAAGTTTAAGAAAGTGCTGTGTAAACTGTAATACACATTACAAGTTCAAACTAGGCTTTGTATTCTTTCTTTTCTATGTATCTTAAGATTTTTACGGTTTATTAGCAGCATCTAGAAGTGTGAACTTCTAATCAAGTGGTATTTCTCATAAGTAATCATGGGAGGGAGTTGAAACTACTGCTTAACTGAAATTCAAGCTATCTGAGAACTTGACCCCTCTATGGCATGCATCACGCCACCATCTTCACTGAAAATGGAGAATCCTTTCCATTTCCTCTTCTTTCCAGCAAAGACTCATGGAAACAGGGAGGTTTAGGGATCAGGAAATCCTAAATTTGATTCCTAATTCTATCTGATCACAAAGAAATTAATATCTATGCTATAAGAAAGCAGAAACATTTTTGTGAAGCGCACAGTGGTCAAAATGTTGGCTTCTTTCCATCCTGAAGACATGCAACTTAAAATAACTTCAGAATACACATTGTTGCTTGTCTTTTGAGACCACATGCCTCAAGCTTTAATCATACCTAACAGACCTACCTTCAAATCCTGACTCCACCACTAAGTAGCAAATTATTCAACCTCAGAACCTAGATCACAGAGTTGAGGGGAACCGATGAGAAGGTGCATTTAAATGCTTAACCTGGTGTCTGACACATAATAAAAATTTGGGTAACAGAATTAAAATAATAGTAATAATGACATTTCAACAATACTCTATTTTGCACCTTAACAAACATTTAGATGGGTCAGCAGCAAAGCTATTGGGGTAGTTTGCCATTTTTTCCTTCTTAGGTTTCCTTGGCTGTATTCCTTTTCCTCCCTTCCCAGGGCAGGTCTGTTTCAATTCAGCCGCTGGCTGGAACATCGGGCAGATTGCCCACTTTTGACGTTTTCTGTTTGTGGAGCCAACGGAATGGGGGGGTGGTGGTTGATCATCTTCACCACTGAGACATTGGAATCTGTTGAGTTAAACATTGCTCTACTGTTACCATCCCTACTGTTACCATCCCCTCCCTTCTTTCTCCCTCCCTGTGAATGAATCTGGAAAGAATGAACCTGAAATCTATCTTCAACAGCTGTAAAACCTTTATGGTACGTGGGCAGCTCCTGGGGTAGTGGGGCATTAGCCTCCCTGTTCGTTCCTGGAGTAAACAGAACACGTCAGCATATCCCCTAACACGGGGTCAATGTCTGAGGGAGCGGTGTTCTCCGTGCCTGGCACCTGCTGGTATGAGAGATCTGCTGGCAGCAATATACCGCAATCAACTTTGATGACTGCACTAAGCGCAGAGCTCACGGCTCCCGAGCCCTTCAATTCACTAATATTTATCCTCAGATAGTAACATCTCCAGGTCTTCCCTTTCGCTCAACCTTCTAAACTTATGGAATATATTATATAACATGTATACATAGAAGATGGACTACATTATGGAGTACCTATTGTAGCCAATGTTACATTTGCACTGATTTTTCTAAGTTATCTCTATGAGAAAGACCCAAAGTTGAACTTGTTCTCTTCCTTGGAGGTGCATGTTGATTCTTAAGGCTTTAGAGATGCCCTCCTGTCCTGTTTGATGCCACCCATAAAATGCTACCTCTCTGCTGGCTCCAGTCAGTCTCCACACCCTTGGTCTAGGTCCTATTACAGGGGCCTTCAAAGGATCGGCAGCTCCATGCCATAACTGGGCTGCTTACTCAAAACTTGTCAATTTGTGATACCAGGTCTGTAGCCTTTTCTGATCCTATGGGAGGAACAAGGGAGAACATTTTTACCGGAGGTTACCATTATTTTTCCTTCTTTATTTTTGTCCTGTGCCAACCAAATAGTCAGGTTTCATCCTCCACGAGTAATTTTTCCCCAGTCAATTCTCCAAAGGCTTCTCTGTCCATATTGTCCTTCAAGCCTTCCCTTTCTATGGCACACTCTTATACTTTATTTGGGTTCTATTGTAGAATCAACTAGACCCTGTGCTGGGCAGAACTGTTCACTGCTCACAAGCATCAGGTTGCCCAAGTCTGGTGACACCCAAAAACCAGCTCACTGTAATGCTTGACACATCTACCTTCGCTTCATGGCATAGCCATGGAAGGCCAGTTCAAAGTGCTATCCCCCTTTTACTAATGAAAATTATAACATTGAGATGTTCAGTCTCTTACTTGTGGTGACCTAATTAGTCCAGAAAGAGTACCATAATCAATGCTAAAATGAGTATAGGAGAGAGAATATATATATTTTTTAAAATCTCAGGCTGAGCATGGTGGCTCATACCTGTATTCCCAACACTTTGGGAGGCCAAGACACGAGGATTTTTTTAGTCCAGGAGTTCAAGACAAGGCTGGGAATCATAGTGAGACCCCCATCTCGTAAAAATAAAATAAAATAAAAAAATAGCCAAGCATAGGGGCTCACCTGTAGTCCCAGCTTCTTGGATAACTGAGATGGGAGGATGGCTTGAACCCAGGAGGTCGAGGCTACAGGAATGATGATTGCACTGCTGCACTCCAGCCTGGGCAACAAAACAAGACCCTGTATCAAACATTAAAAAAAAATTTTTAAATCATAGTAAAGGAAGTGGAAATCTTTGACTGGTACATAAACCTTTTTTGTATCAATAAACAAGTAAACAAAAAATTAAATCGCCAATTACAATCCAGAGGGATTTATGGCAGATTTAGTTATATTTCCTTCCTGAGATGAAAGACAGCTGAACTGGGTACTACTTCAGTCATCAGCTATTTTCCATGAATAAGCCAAATCAGAACCTATGGGCATATTTCCTTTGTGGCATGAATTCATTGTAAACCTTAGTCAGATTCTATAATTTTATACTTCAATAGTTAAAAAAAAAAAAACTTTGACGTGGAAGAAATCATTTTAATTTTGTATTTTTGTTTTGAATGCATTCTATTTTATATAATTTGTTTTCTCTAAATACGCAATTATTGCATGGTGGCACACACCTGTAGCCTCAACTACTGTGTGGAAACTGAGGCAGAAGGACCACTTGAGCCTAGAAGTTTGGGACCAGCCTGGGCAACGAAGCAAGGCCCCCATCTCAAAAAACAAAACAAAATGAAACACATGCACAATTATTATATAAAGTTAATAATATGTAGAATAGCACCAAATAAGAAAATAAAAAAGTTGCTATAGTCCCACAATCCAGAGGAACTGGTAAGACTTTGCTATTTTCTCTGCGTGCAAATACACATAAGTATTTTTTAATTTGGAGCATACAATTGTATGTCACTAGGATACATACCATTGGTAAAAGTGCTTTTTTCATTTAACAATATGCTAAAAAAAAAAAAGCATTTCTCATTTAATGAAAGTTCTTCTGAAATACGGTTCTAAAAAATTGTATGATAGCCAGTTACACTAATGCAGCACCTTTTTACTTTCTGTCTGCTTCTCTGACATTGTTGACTACTCGTATGCCTCCAAAGACTATGAGCGTCCATATTCTCAAGCGTTTACATGATTTATTCATCCAGTATGTTTCAAGACTCCAAGTACAAAAGTTTCAACCCTGAGAATAAGATGAACTTCTGCACACTCCCACTCCCCAATCCACCAGTTTATCCACATGTTCTATGTTCTTTTTGCCAGAAAGGATGAATCACTTGTGCCCCGGCTGCCACTCCCTCGGGACTTCTCAGTGAATCCACTCTTGCAACTGCTGCCTCTCTTCTGCATCTTGGTTTATCTCCCTCTTACCAACCCCATTTAAAAATTGTCATAATACCTCTTGTCTTTAAAAAAAAAAAAAAAAAACTCTCCCTTGGCCCCTCAGCCCCCCTCCCACTCCTACTTAATTTCTCACACCACTATTCACTGCTTCCAGTTCTACTCCTCCCATTCTCCTAAAACAGTAGAATCGGGCTTCACTCCCACAACACCCAAACTGCTCTCATCAAGGTCACCCGTGACCTCCACATGACCTAATCTGGTGATCACTTTTCAATCCTGACCTTACTCAATCTCTGAGCAACATCTTACACTCATGATCACGCTCTCCTTCTTGAAACAGTTTATTCATTGGACTTCCAGACACAAGGCTCTCCTGCTGGCTCCTACTCAGTCTTCTTTGCTGGTTACTCCCAACTTCCTCATCTCTAAGCACTGCAGAAAAAGGACTCTTCTGTTGGCAGTCCACACTCACTCTGTAGGTCAATGATTTTCAACCCTGGTTTATATTAGGCTAACTTGGAGAGCTTTCTGAAACTCCCAGTACCTGAAACCAGTCCCTCGGAGTTGTGAACTAATTGGTCTAGGATGGGGAGCAGTCATCCACACATTTATTAAGCTCTCACAGTGATTCTGATCTGCAACCAAGGTTAAGAACTCTTGGTCTAGGCTCTAGGTGATCTCATCCGGTTCATGGCTGTGAACTACATCAATACTATGACAATCCCCAAGTATATGTATCTCCAGCCTGACCTTTTCTTCTGAACTCCAGATTTGAATACCTAACATCTCAACTTGGATGTGTATTAGGCATCTCAAACTTAACATGCCTGAAACCAAACTCTTGATTTCCTTCCATCCGAAATCTGCTCCTTCTTCAGTCTTCTCTCTTGGTCTCTCAAAAATAGCAAACCCTCCAGGTGCCAAACACAAAAAACATTGGCATCATTGGCATCATCCCAGATCCTGTGTCTCTGTCTCTGTCTGTCTCTCTCTCTCTCTCTCTCTCTCTCTCCATTTCAATTAATCAGTAAGTCCTATTGACTCTACTTTCAAAATACATGCAGGGTCCAGTCACTTTCTACCACCTCCATCAACTCTACCATTACCACCCTGACACAAACATGCATCATCTCCTGTCTGAATTGTTACAGCATCAGTGCTTGTGCCCTTACTTCACTACAGTCTGTTCTCAGCACATCAGCCAAGTGATACTTTTAAAAACTACATCAAGTCATGCCACTCTTCTGCTCAAAACTCTCCAGTGGCTTCTTATATCACTCACAGAAACAGCTAGAAGTGTTTCTATGACTGCCCTGATCTGCCCTGGGCCAACTCTTACTTGCTACAACTTTATCATGTCATTTCTTTTTTTGTTAGTTTGTTTCTTGTTTTGAGGGGGGTGGGGTTGGAGTCACTCCATCACCCAGGCTGGAGTGTAGTGGCACACTCATGGCCACCACAGCGTTGACCTGCTGGGCTCCAGTGATCCTTCCGCCTCAGCCTTACAAGTAGCCAGAAATATAGGTGCGTGCTACCACGCCTGGTTAATTTTTTATTTATTGTGGTGATGAGGTCTAGCCAAGTTGCCCGGGCTGGTCTTGAACCCGCGGGCTCAGGCAATCCACTCACCTCAGCCTCCCAAAGTGTTGGAATTACAGGCTGAGCCACCAAGCCCGGCCTATCATGTCATTTCAGTAAAACCTATGTGGAGCCATTGAGGAGTCTACTGAAAGACTTACTGCAGGTGATTGGTAGATTATGAACTGGAATGGTAGACTCCCAGACTACTGTTCTTTCAATATGCCATATCCTGTCATAGTGTTCCCCAGTTCACTCTCTTCTTTTTTAATTATGCCTTTCGTCTTAGGAAAAATCAACCATAAAATAATGTATACTTACATTATAATCACTAAGCTAAGTTATTGAACTCAAGAAACTGAGACTTAATGAAAGAGGAACTTCAAAGACACTGAAACCGACTGGCAGTTGAGGGAAACTGCTAGGGGAGGGAGGGGCACACCTCATCAACAAGGGTACCTGCATGATCAATGTTTGCATACCTAACCCTGAGTTGTACCCCACATCTTTATAATAAATTTTTTTAAAAGACGCTGAAACCAATAACTATGCCTAGAATCAAGTAGAAAACGGGAAGGATCTTTTCTACCGCACAACCCACATCCCTACCTCCATGTCGAACTAAAGTCATCATATTGTATTCTTAATGCCCAGTCCTGTCTGCCTTTATTGCTCCCATTAACAGACAGGAAAATTGAGGCAGAAACCAAAAGGAGAGAATTGTCCAGAAAAACGAACACAGAAGTACAGAGGTGGCTTATGGTCATGGTTACACGGAGACATTTACTGAAGGGAAATCAATGAGGAGACATTTCATATCTAATAATCTAACTTTCATCTCTGGTCGCTTTAAGTATTTAGTATGTGTGAAGGACAAGGACACTAGGAAACATGTCAGGCTGGCTTACAGGCACCAGATCTGAGAACTGGAGTTTTTTTTTAACCATTCAAGTTCTGATCATTTGCTATAAGCAGCAAATCTGGCTCTGAGCCCAACTCTTACAGTGGAAGATTAACATGATAACTGGTTGCACGACTTCCTCTCCCTAAAGAGTCATCTTTAACTTCCTTTGGCTAAATCACAAAGTGTGTTTTTCATTTATAGTTAAAATAGAGAATGTAGTTTTCTATAACCATCCCCTCAATTAAAAAAAAGACACTCAGCTTAAGAAAACAAACTTAAGCAATAGTCATTTTTCAATTTGTCTATAAAAGTAGACATTTTTTATTTTCATTACAGAGAAAAGTTTTCTTTCTTTTTTTTTTAGAAGCACTTGAAATAGTTTCAAAGTGTTGGGAAATCAGTGCATGAATCAAAGACATATCCAAGGAATCCTGTAAATTTCAGTGAAATCCTGTTTGCCACAGATTTGGAGCATTTTTCCTCTGTCCTTTTGAACTTGTTGCTGTTCTGCTGCTCTTGCAAAACATCCTTATATACAATTTAAGGCCTCTGACAGGGAAGTTCTCTTCATAGCTCACTTGCGAATCAGTCAGTCCATGGATAGGTATGTGTGGGTGGGCGGGGAAGAAAGCTGAGTAATCTTCATATCAGCATTGTTCCTTTCTCCCCCACGATCCTGAAAGATCATTGAAGACCTAGAGACAGCTGGCCTTATTTGTAGGAAGATCCAAATCTAACATAGATTAACTCCTGGAACCACTCATGCCAACATATAAAATATGGATCCCACTGGCCTTTAAGATGTGTAAATAGGACTAGTGTCCATGAATACAATGAAACTAGCAAGTAGGGGGCAGTAGGACCGAATATGACTAGGAAAATTAGATTCTGTTTTGACTTCAATTTCTGTTTTAATATGGAAGCCATGGAGTTTTGATCACCCAATCCTAGCCTACAGCTGATGGCTAATATTCTGGCCACCCAAGAAGACATCTTAAAAACATAACAAAATATATTGTTACCAAATGGTCTCATAAGATTCGGTAGCGTGTGCGCACACTTGTGGAGCTAGACTTCTCAGTTCCCAACATCAAGAATATCCTTAACCCATCTGGAGACTTGTCAACACTACTTAAGAAGGTCCTCAGGGCCCTATCCCGGATCTGAGATCCTTTCCTCTCTTTGAAATCCAAAGGGGGAGCTGGTGTCATTTATCTAGAAAATATATGACTAACAGTTAAACCTTGGCATGATGTCAGCTCAAGTATTCAGTTACTAGGCACAGAAAAAGTCACTTAAAGAGGAAAAGGCACCTGGAGGTGCTCCTATTCTGCCTCAGTTCAATTCAATAGATATGTATTGACTTGAACAATGAACATTGATAGGTTTGTTGAATCTTCTCCTCAGCACCATTACCTGATGCTGACAAACAGTCTTACAAATGAAACGCATGTAACCATCTCTGCTGCTTAAGTCCAAACACAGGAAGCTACCCATGATCCTCAAAGTTCTGAACTCCTGGTCCCAAAGCCCGGTCATCTTAAAGACTTCTGGCTTTCTGCTGGTGTGCCATTCATTAAATCACAAATAGCAGGCCTTGAGGATTCTTCCTTTGGTGAAGCTAGGTTTGCCAGAACTAATTGCTAGGACACATTTGGTCACAAGTCCTAAGTGTAGACAAGGGCAAAACTCAAGTGACTCATGTAGCTATCATTGAAGGATGCTAACAGGGGACCCCCTTTTCAGGGCTATTGACAGCATATAGTTTACATGAACTCCACACACAGATTGCAATATACCCTCCTTGATGGTCATCCATCCTTTCTCTTCAGGAATCCTCAGCAGAGATAACACCAGGCTTTCCTGAGTTCGTGCACAGGCAACTGTTGAAGCATTGTCCAGTCACTGAGTGGGTTTGTATCTCCTCTGCAGCAAAATGCCTTCCCTACATCTGGGGACGGTGCCATCATTTTCTCCCACAAACAAGACCCCGAGGACATGCTGAATACATAGCAGATGTTCAAAACTTCTTTCTGGATAGGCGAATGAATGAATTAGTGAACAAATGACCACACCTACATTCTTTCCTTCCTAACCATAAGTCTTCCCTGACTGTCTCCTATGGCTTTCCTTGGCTTGAAGTATGACCTTGCATCTTCTTTTCTTTCAGAAATCAATGTAAATTCTACAACTTCTTTCCCCTCATATTTTTCTCTTACCCTCTTAAATCCAATCCTATTCAGTATTCTCATACCCAATCTTATTTTGCATTCAGGACCCGAGTTCTCTTATCTCACCATGTTAACACCCATGTGGATGGAGTTTGTGCCTGTCTTTCAATGTGATCCCGAACTTATCTCCAGAAGACCCCCTGCCACTGCTCCTCACCTCCCAGCTGCCTGCTGATGCCTGTTTTCTGATTGCACTACAAGCCCTCCCATACCTGAATTAACTTGCCCTGTATATTTGCACATATCAATATGCTAACATGAAACTCAATCTCCTCCCAAACCAACAAAGATAATCTCTGTTGCTGCTGTTCAAAACCATCTTCAAAAGAACGTAAAGTCGAGTTTTAAACCACAGTAGAATTGCAAACAGTAAAAAAGGGGAGAAGAGGAAAGGGAATTTCAAATGTTTTGAGAATAATCATGGAGATTGTGTCAGGAAAATAAATTGCCTATGTTGTCATTTTTCAAATTTTTAGTAATTTGATGCATAGCTTTAGTAATATAATGCATAATAAGAAATGAATACGCTCAAATTGTACTCAAAATGTCAACTAACCAACAACAATCATTTTCCCTAATTTCTAATCATAATACTCATGTCTGCCTCAAAGTATCAACTATCAGGGTTGCTGGGAATTTATAAAGGTCTTAGAAATACTCTTAGTCCATAGATCTGCTCACTAACTAAAGCTAAGGAAAGAGAAAACAGCCTGGGTTCTTCACCATCGAACTCTACTCACCCTCTGAGACACCATCTTCTCACTCTTTGGTAGATTATCCGTGCACTGCAGCCCTCCCATCTACTTTTTCCTAATGACCACTGTCAGTGACAAGTGTCCCTGACTCAGACTGACAGTGTAATCACTGAGAGTAAACAGATTGTGACATTGGACTGGCTGTGTAACTGGGGCAAATCATAAGTTCTTTGAGCTTTGGTTTCTTCAACTATAAAGTGGAACTTTCTGGTGTTATTGGGAGGACTGAGTGAAATATGTGAAGATGCTTTGTAAGTGAAAATTTTGTCGGACTAATACTGAAGGATGCTTATTATTAGCTTATTAGAATGCTTATTTATTGCATGCTTAGTATGTGACAGTCTCGGTGCTGAGAACTTTACATGCCTCTCTTCAGCTAATCGAAATGTCAGCTCTACTTAGTAAAATCCTTGGGGCTCATCCCAAATTCAAGGTCCTTTTGCTCTTTGAAATCTGAATGTGGGGCTATCGCATTTATCTAGAAAATATTTGAGTAACAGTTAAACCTTCAGTTTGAAGAACAAGAAACTTGATCTGAGGTGAGTTATTTACTTATCCATAGTCACACAGTCAGCACGTGCAAAGACCAAGACTAAACCAGGTCTGTCTGGTTCAAGGCTTTTGCCTCCATCCAATTTTTTGTTGTAGAATTCCTTTAGGAGCTCTGAATCGATAGGTGGTAAGGTGTCACCAAAACTCTGTGTCCTTTCCCTTTTCCAGAGTAATTTGGAGGAATCGAAATAATAATGTATATTAAAACATTTGGCAAAACATAAAGGACTAAAAATGAGTCACCACTCTCCAGCAGTAAAAGAGTGGCTCGGTTGTTTATACGGTTTTACTCTTAAAGCAATATCTTGAGTGAATAACATTTATTTCTGTTTATAGAAAGTCCAAGAGCCACCAGGGAAATTGTTTATTTAGATGTGAGCCGTGGCTTATTTCATGTTTTGTATAGTAAAGTTACAGTTTTGAAAACAGTCTGGAATTTCCTGCAACTGCCAGTCTCAGAGCTGCATGGTCTAAAATACCTCATTGCCCATGTTGACTTGGGTGTCCCTAAAACCCTCCCTTCATACTCTTTCCTGGCTCCAAGAACTGGCTGCCTTTAAACGAACCCCTAGGTCCCCACAAAACAATTTTAAAAATTAGTAATATAACTTCATTCATTACTTTCACATTTTCAAAGTCCTTTCTTTATCATTCAATATTCATAGGAGCGTTGAGGTTATCAGAGCAGGTACTTTGGCCTCATTCTATAAGAAGGAAATTAAAATGCAGAAAGAGTAAAGCATTAATCTACAGTCTCACAGGCAGAATATGCTGGAGTTGAGATGTGGATTCAGGACACCTGAATGGCTACAGTTCTGCATGATCGGTGTGTATCTGCTTCCACGTGATTTCATCACGACTGCTGTGTGACTTCTGCCTGAAGAATTTGCATCCATTCAATTCCATCCCATTCAACAAAAATAAATGGAGAAGCGACTTTGTACTCGGGATTTTGCTAGGTGCTGAAAATTGAAAGAGGAAAAAGACACAGTCTCTGAACTAAAAGAACCAGAAATCTAGAGAAGGGACAGACACACCTAGCCACTTGGCAATTGACCAAAGGGTAGTGAACAAGAGGACTATTCTGAAGTTTTTCTAACTATGGAATGAAAGACTTTATATCAGTTATGGAAGTTTAGACATCAACTGACATCTGGGGGGTTATTTGGTAAAAGGATGGTGGACACATAGATCACCTTGAGGGGGGCATGTTTTGATAGTATGAGGTGCCTGGGCAGGAATCAAGATAGATGGATTTGACATCTCCCTCCCAGTTTCCTCGTATTCCCCAGGAACCACAAGCTCACCCTCTATGACTGCTAGTTCAGGCAAGTTCCCCATTCCAGACTTGGGCCTATCCACTCCCTCTCTCTAATCCCTGACACCCAGAGGCCAAAAATCCAGTGTGCTCTCTCAGCCCCCTCCCTTTCCTCCTTAGGCAATCCAAGACCTTGCCATAGAAATCTTTCCAGAACCAGCACATTTGGTCCCCATTTTTTTTCTCTGGAGACAGAAAAAAGTATAATGCAAAGCTCAAGAACAATTCCGGCAGGAAAACCCCCAAGGATAACCCAGAGCAGCTCAGACCTTGGGAAATGAGCAAGAGGTGTGGGAACAAGGGCCCAGGTACTGGCTGCAGGGTCCACACACAGATCCTTGCTTTTTATGTGTCCATGTGTATGGGTGGGGTTCTTGTAGGGTGGCATAAGATGCACTACTCAGCTTTTCTGCCACAGGGAGTTGACTGACAGTTCCTGCCACTGCCCTGCTGGACCCACCCACTGTGTTGGAGCCTAAGCCATGCAGCCAGCAGTTTACTCTCAATCAGTCATCGAGCATAGCACAGAGCTAGTATAAGCTCCTTCCAGTGAGAATCTGGGCTCCTCTAACAGGTGCCTAGATACAAGGACATCCCCACAGCCTGGCCAAAGCCTTCTTGAAACTACTGTACAGTCTGGGGCTCTCCCTACCCAATCTTCTTTCTTTCAGGTTCTCCCTCACAGGTGTGAGACCCACACCTGGATCTGAAGGCCCTCCCTTCCGGCTCCTGTCCCCTCCCCTCTACCCACAGACATTTCCTCCAATAAATCTCTTGCACATCTAACCTCATCTTGGCAGCTGCTTCTTGGAAGACCAGAATTTACACAGCATGTTTGATGAAACAAATTAATCTGATACTTTCTAGACCTCCAAGCTAAGGAATTAGAAGCAAAAAAGTCATAAAAATATGACTTTGTAGTACATAAGTGTAATAATTACAGGAATTTAGAGGACTTGCTTACCTTTTATGCCTAATTACCATGTGAAACAACAGTACTTATGCGAATTATTACATACACGTCAAATTAACTTTGTTGTGAGTAGAATGTGTTGGAATTGAGGTCTGGATTCAAGACATCTGAATGTCCACATTGATTACAGCACTGAATTCTGTTCTTTGAAATCTACTAAAAATGACTAAGAAAAAAAATGTTTAAGATTAGGAGAAACACCGGGCTCAGTGGCTCAGCCTGTAATCCCGTGCTTTGGGAGGCCGAGGTGAGTGAATTGCCTGAGCCCACGGGTTCGAGACCCGCCTGGGCAACTTGACGAGACCTCATCTCTACAATAAATCAAAAAATTAGCCAGGCGTGGTAATATGCGCCTGTAGTTCCAGCTACTCGGAAGGCTGAGGCAGAAGGATCGCCGGAGCCCAGCAGGTCGAGGCTGGGGTGGCCGGGAGCGGCCACTGCACTCCAGTCTGGGTGACAGGGTGAGACTCCAACTCAAAAAAAAAAAAAGATTAGGAGAAACAACACAGCCAAAGTCAATTTTCTTCAAAATTGACAAACCACAAAGGGCCAGACATTAGTGATCGCCCAAAGAAAACTTAGCAGCAAAGATTTGTCCTTCTTGTGCCTCACCCTGGATTGTGAAATTTCAAGCACAAGGAAAGAAACTATCTTCTTTTCTTAAGTGTGATCCTTTCAAATATTTATTCTAACCAAATCCTGCCTTTCTCGGATCACTCCATATCCAGTCTTTCTGGATCGTTCCAGTGATCCATCAGCTTTATATAATGGCTCATGTTCTCCAGGTCACCTGAGCAAAGGCCTGAAAATGTGGACCCCTAATTTGCTAACACTCAATGTGTCAACAGCCTGGACCAATACACAGGCAACAGCTTGCACTGCCTGAGTCACAGGGCCCACAACTCTGGGCTTTAATCTTCAAAACCCAGAGAACTGCTACGGAGTGTAATCGTGACCCATCTGTGAACACATGGGCTTCCCGCCCTCTTCACAAATCAGCACAGTGCTGCTCCGGGTGAGATAGCACCATCTCTGGGTCACAGACAGACAAAATGAGACCGGAAAGACCAGAAGTTCACAGGGTATGCAAGTGTTACCCTCAGGAAGCATACCTCAGCTTTCTTCGCTTGCAGGTTTGGACAGTTTCTAAGCTAGGCTGTTTGCCTTGATTCACATGGAGAGACCAAGACAGGCGTCTTCCCAGAAGACTCTGGGCGTTCCTAACGCCAGATAGAAACTGCCAAGTAGTTCATTTTAAGCGATAAATCTTCAGCAGTCTGGAGGGAAATGGGGATTACCTCTCTTGAAGGTCTGTCTTGAAGGTAATCATGCAGGCATTTTGCTGGGCAGATCTTACCATATTTTACTCTCACTACAGCCCCTTTTCCTGATGAAGAAATGTAGGGTCAAAGAAGTTAAATAACTTACTCAACGTCCCTCAGACAGGAAGTGGCAAAATCAGAATTTGAACAATGACCTGTTTAACTCCAACTTCTCCTTCTACTTCACCATATTAACTCTTAGGAGTTTTCTCTGAAGAAGAAAATTTTGGGCCTCAGAGGTATTGCTACTAGAACAAATCACCACAAATTCAATAACTGAAAACAAGGGAAGTTTATCATCTTACAGTTCAGGAGGTCAGAAATCTAAAATGGGTCTCACTGAGCTAAAGGCAAGGTGTGGACAGGCCTGCCTTCCTTCTGGAGGCTCTGGGTGGGAATACGTTCCTGCCTTTACCAGCATGTAAGAACCTCCATCTTCATTTCTTTCCTTGTGGCCCCTTCCTCTATCTTCAGAGTACGCCACTTCAGCCTCTGCTTCTGTTGTCATACTTCTTGTTTTCTGATTTTGACCTTTTTCCTCCCACTTGTAACAATTTTTGTAATTCCATGGAGCTTACCAGAATAATCTCCCGATAATTTAATCGCACCTGCAAAAGTCCCTTTTGTCATGTAATGTAACATATTCACAGGTCTGGAGATTAGGACATGGACCTCTTTGGGGAAACATTATTCTGTACCACACGTATATAGTGGGTCCTATGTCTCCTCTCCAGTGTCCTACGATGTGGCTTGTGCAAAATTCTTATCCGCCAGTTAAATCACAGATTTGAGGATTTTTACTGGAACCTGAACATAAGCAACTATTTTTTATACAAAAATAGGTATATATTTATTACTTGAAATGGTATATATTTATTACCTGAAATGCCAAATACAGTTGTAACAAACAAACATATAAGTACTTCTTGCTTTTTAATTGTTTTACCAAGGTGGATGGTGATATCAGAACATGAAGAAACTATTAGTAATAATAAAATTTAATTTAATGCTTGAATTTAATTTAATGCTTGAATTTATTTTTGCTTTGAACATTGAAAAGTTGACATAGGCCGGGCTTGGTGGCTCAACCTGTAAGCCCAGCACTTTGGGAGGCCGAGGTGATTGAATTGCCTGAGCCTGCGGGTTTGAGACCAGCCCAGGCAATTTGGTGAGATCTCTTCTCTACAATAAATCAAAAATTAGCCAGGCATGGTAGCGCACGCCTGTAGTTTCAGCTACTTGGAAGGCTGAGGCGGAAGGTTCGCTGGAGGCCAAGAGGTCAACACTGCAGTGGCCGTGAGTGTGGAGGCCGCTGCCCTCCAGAGTGAGTCCCCAACTCAAAAAACAAAACAAAACAAAATAAAACCAAAAAAAGGAAAAAGTTGACATAACATTTAAATCTTCAGGATAACCAAGGATAGTAATATAAACCATGTTCTTTCACCCAAACACTTTTTTTTTGCCTAAAAGTAAACTACCAAGCAGATGAAATGCATATCTTGAGAAGAGTCATTTCTGTTGGGTAAAAATAAACAATCTACCTTGGCATTAAGAATATATACTTGTTATAAACCCACAGCTAACATATTGCTAAATGGATAGAAACTGGAATGTTACTTTTTAAATGGCAATGCAAGATATTAATTTATATATATAATGTGATTTTAACTATGTAGAATTTCATTGCAAAATATATAGAAAGGGATACATTACAGTGTCATCAGTAGTGCTCTGAATGGTATGATTAATTTTCTACTTCTTTACACTTTTCCGTGATTTTTTATAGTTAAGAATATATTTTATAATTATATTCAAATTGTCTCACATCTTAAGACAAAGACTAAAAAGACTAATATGGGTGGTACCAGCTGATAGTAATGGCACTTTAGAAGTATGGAGATGCTTCCTCAAAGGATCACATACCTGTTGACAGCAAGTTCTGACTACCAATTTCAAAGCAACTGTGGAATACCAGAAGTTTCCCAAGAGGTTCAAATTCTACCTTCTAGTCAGTCAGATCCACCAAGCAAATGACAAGCCTTATAAAGCCTGGAAACTGGGATAGTAGAGCCCATCCTGACTGATTCTCCAGTCCAAGAAATTTTAAGCCTCTAGTCTCATTGTGACTGAGAAAGATGATCAGGCAAGAACAATAAGCAAGCGCCTAAACCCTGCAGTGTTACTTCACCATCAAGATATCTAGGGACACTGAGAGGCTTCCTGCTCCAAGCAGCAGAAGCATCTTCTACTTGTACACTATCACTCTGCTACTATATTATCCTATGGGGCACTGCCAGCAATATAAAATGCTAGGGTGTTTTGTGCCTATAAATCTGGTCTGGTGCCCTATAATTCATTTTTACCTATGATAAATATCTTTGAGTCAAAAACAGACCTGAGAGGCACCTGGAAATTTCTAGGACACAAATGCTATGGATTACATAATGAACCTGCCCTTCTACCATCCATGAGGTTGGGGAGTGAGAGTGCAATTTTACCTGGAGTGGTGGCTCCCGCCTGTAATCCCAGCATTTTGGGAAGCTGAGGCAGAAGGATTGCGTGAGGCCAGGAGTTCAATAGTACAGTTGTAACAGTTTCTTCCTTGTTTATTATAGACACTAAGACCAATGTCTTAATTCCCTTTCTTTATTGACTCTTCAGTACCAGGCAAGGTTGTTGACACATAATATGTGTTTAATAAATGTCAAAACATTTGTTTAATTAATTAGTTTCCTAGGTTGGCTTTCCTGGACAGAAAATAAGTTGAAATCAATTTTAAAATAATCATTGCCTCCTCAGACCATACAATTTATCTTGGTAAATGAACACATTAATGTATGGGAATGTTCACAATTGAGTGAACTGGTCTTCCCAAAGCTTTGATTGCCTTAAGTCTGACCTACAGGACTTACAGAGCTTGTCCACTCATGGGCCCCTCTTAGTGCAACTTCTAGGTGTCTTATCCTAAAATTTTAAAAATTCAGATCTGTATCATCTTGTGTTTAAAATAAATTAGAACAAGTGTGAATTCCCCCACTCATCTGCTTCTTCAGATGATTGGTGACCCTGGGAAAATGTTCCTGTGCAGGAACACTCAGAAAGAGATCAAAGTTGAAAGAGAGGAGTCTACCAATTAGGACCTAAAATCCCCAAGACATCAAAGGACGATGAAGTGGTCTAATTGGTTCCTCGAGAAGACAGCAGTTGGATCAGACGATGCCCCACTAAACCTCCCACCATTGTGTTAGCTCACAGAGGCATCAAGGATCTGAGCAGGGTACTTGCTTCAAACAGCCCCTGCAGTCAGCATGCGAGCGATTCACCCTCTTTGCTCCATCAGGTGCAGCCTGCATTTATTCTGTGTCTGCTCTTTTAATCCTCTGTGAGCCATTCACATGTGTAAGGCCTCTGGTCTATTATCGGAGTGTAATCTTTTCACTTTTCAAAATAGCTTCTCTCTGGAGCCAAAAAGCTTAAATAGGGCACAGGAGTGCTAATCAGCTCCTGTTCATTTGTGAGAATGGCAAGGTATCTGTGTAACAGCCAAAACAGAAAAAAAGTTGGATTCCCTTGGCCTGACCCAGGGATTCAGTAATGCCACCCTCAATTCCTATTGCAAAGTTACTGACCTGGGTTTCAATTAGGGGAGAAAGCAGTGGTAGAGCAGATGATATACACTGCAACTATGAAAAAATAGAATGGGCATCAGCACCTAGTTTTTCTTTTAGTCATTAGATTACTGGTTAAATTAGTTAGAAGTATCTGGAATAAATTCATTACCGTGACATGGAGGAAAAGACTTCCTCTGAATCATTTATCTTTTAAGTTGATGTGGAAACACAAGTTCATTTTCCTGGAAACTTCTCTTCTTTAGTTAGGATTTGTGTGCCAATATTTATTTTATGATTATCCAAATCCCTAAACGTTGATTCCCAAGACATGAAGAAAAATACATAAATTGCTACCTACTTGATCCTTCCAGTGAAAAATGCATGCATGCATACATATATAAATAAGATGCTACATATTTCCACATAGCTAATTCCAATTTTCCTTAGATTAATATACATTTTCAGGATACAATGGAAATTATTTCAATTAGAGTTATTTTTTAACTTCACAGAAGAAAACACCTGTCTAATGAAAGAGAATTCAGGGGGTTAAAGCAAGTCTAGCAGGGGCACAGGCAGGAAGGCCAATGTCGGAGTCGAGTGTCAGGGTTCTCAATGGAAGTAGGAAAGGTCAGTCTCCAAAGTGTCTAGAAGTGAGTAAAATTAGAAGGAGAGAATAAGCCTTATTTTAGAAGGCACTAATGGTCAAAGCCAGGAATGTTCCGTCTCTACTCTACACCGAACATATAACCCAACGAATCTTTTCAGCTATACTTTCAAAAATACATTCAGAATTACATCACTTCTTTCTGCCTTCTTTACAACCTGATCCAAGCCACCATCAGTTCTTTCCCAGGTAATTCTGATAGACTTCTAACTGCTCTCTCTTCTTCTAATTACATCTCCCCCACCCCAATCCTATTCCCTATATTACTGTCCAAGTTATGCTTTCAAAATATGTCAAATGATGGCACTTCCCTGCTCAACACCCTCAAAGAACTCACAGTCTCAGATTACAGCCAAAGTCTTCATCATGACTTAAAGGTCCTGAATCCTAGGCTTCCTTTGCTGTCATGACCATTTTGACCTTTCACAAATCCTTTCCCATTAACTCTATTATAGCCTTTACACTGGCACTTCCTTCTACTGAGATGTTCTTTTCATGAGCATGACCCTCACTCTCAATTCCTTTCAGTCTCTGTTCCAGTGTTATCTTATTTGAGAAGCCTTCCCCAATCACATATATAAAATAGTAATCTCAGTACTTATTGACTCTACCACCATGACCAGTACCAGAGTTCCTTTAGAAAAGGGACCCTGTTTCACTCCTGATGTATTCTCAGCATCTAGAACAGAGTCACAGAGTCTGACACATGACAACATTCAGTCAATACTTGTTGATTAAATGAATGAATGAAAGTCAGTTCAGTATTTTATTCAGAGAACAAGAACAGAATTATAACCAAGAGACAAAGATAGGGACTAGAAACTAGGAGTATATAGCAACAGAAAAAGGACTAGAGGCTAGAGCCAAAATGAGTAAGACAGGACCATGGTTCTCACATTTTTTGCCCACCTGTGACCTGGGCTGTCAATCTGGTTTGAAGGCATATTGTCTGAGAACCAGGAAGCCAGTAACTTGAGGAACACGCTTCATTCTCCTTGGAGAAATCAGAACACTTCCTGATTTCCATCTCCTGTCACATTCTATGGAATTCCTCAAGATCTCAAGGAGACTATCTTGTATTGTCTTCATCTCTGTATACCCAGTGTCTGGCCTTGTGCCAAGAACAAGACAGGTACTTGAAAATTATTGTTAAAATGACTGAAATGTGACTATATCAGGAAGTTGTTTTGCAAAGAGAATGAGATGTAAGCCCGGAGGGTGGAATGAGCTGGGGATATCTGATGGTCCACTACCCCTTTGTACTTTTCCCCCTTTCCAAAGTCCTGTAACCCTTCTCAACCCAATATTATGTCTTGAAACAGAAGACAGAACCAAATCAAGACTGAGACATCCACTTTCCTCTCTTTACAAAAATATTAGAGCATGATCTTCAACCAGGGCCTGTTCTTCTTTTCAGCTACAGTTCTGCCTGTGGCCAAAAAAAAAGGTACCTCACCCCTTCTTTGCCACACAGAATTTTTTGCAGTTCCAAAATACAATTCTTATATGTCTTATACCTGCCTTTCATTTAAGGTTTATTTATATAAATATTTATTAAGTTACTCAGTGAACGCAAGGCATGCAAGGCAGTCTTTGGTCACATGCTCTCCTTTCATCTTGAAATTGTCCTTTAGCATCTGAGCTGATCAGACAGCTCCCTCTACAGTCTCCTTGGTACCTTCATGTGCCTCTTCCTTTTTTCCTTGCTGCTTTTAAAATCACAATTTCCCAATACCTTAAAAGTCAATTTTCCATTTAACACCTCACACTGCAGACCTATGACTACCTTTATCATCTTTAGAATATCTACCACATTAAATACTTCTTACCTCCTGTTATTTTCAAATCTACTATGACTTCTTCACTTTCACTCAATTTTTATATTGGCAGCAAATTCCTCCTTATTTGTAAGCATTACACCATGTGTCAGTAAGGGTTCTTCAGAGAAACAGAACCAATGGGATATATATGTATATCCTGTTATAATAATAACAATGAGAATACATTCTGAGAAATGTGTTCTTAGGCTATTTGCTGTTATGTGAATATCATAGAGTGCAATTACGCAAACCTAGATGGTATATTCCACTACACACCTAGGATATATGGTATAGCCTATTCTCCTAGACTACAAACCTGTAGCATGTTACTGTACTGAATGCTCTAAGCAATTGTAACACAACTGTAATACTAGTTTTGTATCTAAACATACATAAACATAAATCATGTATTTCATTACAATGTTAAGATGGCTAGGACATCACTAGGTCATAGGAATTTTTCAGCCTCATTAAAATCTTATGGGACTACCATCATATATGCGAGATATATATATAATATATATAAAAAATATGAAATTGAATATAAGGAATCGGCTCACCTGATTATAGAGGCTAGGAAGTTCCGAGATCTGGAGTTGGCAGACCAAGAATAGCCAATGGTATAAGATCCAGTTTGAAAGCTTGCAGTCTTGAGACCCAAGAAGAATGTTTCAGTTGGAGTCTGAAGGCAGGAAAAGCCTGATGCCTGAACTTAAGCAGTGAGGGAGGAGGAGTTTCCTCTTAGTCATCTTTTTTATTCTATTCAGGTCTTCAGTTGATTGGATGAGGCCCACCCACATTAGGAATGTCAATTTGCCTAACCCAGACTACTAATTCAAATGTTAACTTCATCCAGAAGTGCACATACCCAGAATAATATTTGACTAAATATATGGGCGCCTGTGACCCAGTCAAGTTGCACATAAAATTAACCATTGCAGGTCCTTAATAGCCAAATCCCCTAGTTCCTACTCACAGAAAATAAAAATTCAGAGATGAATCAATGTTCCTCTAGACTGTGCTTTTCAACCCAGGGTTTCCCCCAGATATCCAGTTAATTTTTATTCCCTTTCATGACAATCCTGTCTCTGCCAGATTTATAATTTGCATCAGGTGGGCATCATTCAATCATTTGTTTCATAAGCAAACATTTTGTATTGATCACCTATTTTGCATTAGGCATTGTGCTAAAAATCATCCACTCCTTTCATTTTGCCCAGGGGCCTATGGGCACCCATATTCCTCTCTATTCCTCTCTCCTGCTGGCTTTGCCCATATGCTCTGAGGAGAGGATCCATTCTCAGTTTCTAGGTTTTCTTGCAGGAATTTATATTCTTCATATACAAGCAGTATTTTTCTCACTTCTTGTCAGATTTGTAATCTTTTTAATGTATGTATTTATTATTTTGCACATCATTTATGACTTGTAATTCATAGGCAAACCTAGTGGTTTATTCATAGCAAGGAAAATACAGGTAGGAAAAGGCACTACAACCTGGCAATGGACTTATCCACCTGGACAAAGCAGAGAGACACCAAGTAACTTTCTTGGCTGATAGTGGTTGTCAAGCAATGTCCACAATCACAGCACCTGAGAACTATTGAGTGTCGGGGAGAAAGAGTATCAGAGAAGCCAGTGAGCCAACAGAAGGCAAAGTGCACTGGTGGGAAACCCACAGTTGACAGAACTCTGGAAAAATCTGGAGAGAGGCTGCTGGTACCCAAGATATTTGTATTTAGTTGGCTGAATTGAAGTCCAGGGATGAGACCACAGTTTCTGGAAAGAAAATTGACAAGATCAAGTCCTGACCTTGGTGGTTAAGAGTACAAAAATTAGAGCCAGGCTGTCTGGTTTTAGACGGACTTTGGAGCCAAAGTATCTTGGGCAAGTTGTTTAATCTCTATCCTGTTTTTTATATCTGCAAAACAAACAAACAACAACAAACTTATAGTACTCACCTCATAGGCATTGTGGTTTCAATTAATATATGTAAGTTAGAGTACATAAAGTTTAGCAAATGGAATATGTAAGCATTCTAGTTTAATTTTGGCTGTTATTTTGCAGATTATCTGACTAGGAACTAATATAGAAGACTAAAAGAAGCAAATGAGGGTGAGAATTGGGGATGTTTTCAGCTTTGAAAATGTAATGAAGAATGTTCTTATCAGGATGGGAGACTGAATGACCATAACATGGTCATAAATGTGGGAATCAAAAAGGCCACACTGGTGCAGAATGGCAAGTTGCCTTAGGGCCAATGTCTCCTGTGCACTATTCTGAGATTGAGTCTTGGGGCATCTAAGAAGGAACATGAAATAAAGGCCTCTTAAACGGTGTTCTCCAGCACAACTTACATGCATTCTCAGCATTAGAACTTAGAAAACAAATCATAATTTGCTTCCTATTTTCCATTATTTCTTGTAAAAAGATTTATCTTGGGAGCTTCATGGGGATGTGTAACTTTGGTATGATGCACAATTCAATTATTTCTAGGTTCCCTGAAAATAGTAACACCTATAGTTTACCAAACCATTTTTTTCTGACAAGGACACATTCCTTATTTTGAGCTTTCTTCCCCTAATCTGTCTTCCCTTCTATGAGAATCTTACTTCAGATGTTCAGAGTTTCTTCTGCATCCTTGCCTTCTCTGAGTATTTTTCTCCATTCTCCTCACTCTTTATCAGGCTTTAATTCTACTTCAGTTCATTAGAATCCTATACTTTCAGGTTTAATATTTATAGCATTTCCTCCGGTTTTTTTTTTGGTAACTCTTTATCCTTCCCATAAGTAAAAGAGTAGAGGAAGCCGGGCTCCGTGGCTCAGCCTGTAATCCCGCGCTTTGGTAGGCTGAGGTGAGTGGATTGCCTGAGCCCGCGGGTTCGAGACCCACCTGGGCAAGCAAGACCTCATCTCTACAATAAATCAAAAAATTAGCCGGGCATGGTAGCGCGCGCCTGTATTTCCAGCTACTTGGAAGGCTGAGGCGGAAGGATCGCCGGAGCCTAGCAGGTCGAGGCTGCGGTGACCGGGAGTGTGCCACTGCACTCCAGTCTGGGTGACAGAGTGAGACTCCAACTCAAAAAAAAAAAAAGAGCAGAGGAACCCTTCTTATACCACTTTATTTTCCATGAAGGAGAATGACCAAGGTGCTTTTAATATATATATGCAATTGAACCCTATAGGAGGGAATAATTATCCTGTTACTGTTTGTGTGTAATCCTGGCTGTAAGGATAATGTGTATGCATTTGAATGAGATGGTTAAACATTGCAGCCTAAAATAAAAAGCCACGAGTATATAAAATTACTGAACTGAGTGTCTTCCAAGGAGTGGATGAAATTCAGAGCACAGAGTCACCACAACTTTTAAGCAGCCCCTCTACTCCTAAAAATTCTTCCAGAGATAAACCATCATACTAAGTCTATATTTTGCTTCATTTAATGTGGTTATTTAAAACTTAGTTTAAGAAAAACAAAACAAAAAATGAAACAAAAAAAACATAGCATATACTTTTTACCTGATTTTGTCATTTCCCCAAGGCTGGTAAAATTGAAGTTTTTTGAGGTCCTGACTTATTGTGACTTGCTTCATCATTCAGTCTCTTGATAAACTCATTTCCAGTATATTGGGAGTTGATTCCCTAAATGCATCCCCAAACTGGGACCCTACCTCTGTGATTAGATTTTCCGAATATAAAAAACTTTCCCAGATAACTCCAAATATTATTTACATTGTATTCTTTTTTTTTTTTTTGAGTTGGAGTCTCACTCTGTCGCCCAGACTGGAGTGCAGTGGCCGCTCCCGGCCACCGCAGCCTCGACCTGCTGGGCTCCGGCGATCCTTCCGCCTCAGCCTTCCGAGTAGCCGGAATTACAGG